>OX940974.1:99115861-99143343 GCA_954871275.1 Leptopterna dolabrata
GCTTGTTCGAATGTTATTGGACAAACTACTACCTCACTTCACTGACAAACAATAACCTGACATACATAGGTATTTATATGGCTGGCATATATGTGTAGTCAGTCCTAAGTCTGTAAGTGGGAAGGAAAGTTGTGTTTCTGTGTTTAATACTATGGGGGTGAATCGTAATACCTACCGGCGGCGAGAGGTAACAAATCCTGGGGGCGAATCACACTGGCGGGTGAAAGGTAACATGTCCTACGGAGGCGAATCGTAATGATTTTCCCGGCCCAGAGGCAAAACGTAAAACCCCCGGTAATTCACGATAATTTAATGAAAAAAGAGTGCTGAATTTTCTGGTGATTCTTAGAACATCTGAGAACACCACCCCTTTAACCGATAACCTTCTTCCTGAGAACAAGGGGAGTTTCAGCATGAAGGAATCATGAAGGGTTCGTCCCTGATGGGCCCCTATGATTGTCAGAGCCACTGGAATCGCAGCACCATCTGCGCATGCGCAAACTGCGAAAACCTTGTAACGCAATATCCCCGGTTTCATTTGATCAATTCGTCAAATATGTAATTTCATCACACCGATAGTGTCTTTGCTCGTATCCTGCATGCTTCACAATAAACGGAGCAATAGATTCTGTGCTTGCGTTTACTTGAAATCCTGTTTCTGATGTTCGTTCCAGGAAATGCCTGATGCGATCCACATGTCCCTGCATCAGCAATGACAGTGCAAATGAATTCAGTAGGTAATTGAATCATGAGATCCTGTGTGGGAACCTCATCCGATTTTGCCGAAATTTGATAGGCATGATTGGGGAGTGCCCATCCAGTGGGAAATCCATGCACATATCATCTAACTAAGCGAGGAAGTATACTTGCCCACCCACTAGGCGAATTCCCCCTTCCCCTTCCACGAACTTTAGTGTGTTGAGCCCAAGTTTTTTTCATTCCCTCTTTTCTTCAGTTTCTCAGTATGAAAATAGAAAAATTCTTTGATGGATCCTCTCATTTGACTTGTTTAAAGAGTATTTTTAAGTAATCTGCCCCCCCCCCCCCCCCCCCACTACCGCCACCTGGTTGCATTTCGCTTTCTTCAGATTTATACACTCCACTATTGCATATCGCAACTCAGAATCATTAAAAATCAGACCACACCAGATCACCTAAAATATGAACTACAGACATTCAGATGCAGCAGGTATAGCTGATTGTTCGGTCACTTAAGAGATCTTAAGAATCCGTCCACGAGAAGAAGGATTAAAAGAAAGGGATAAACTCATACTTATTTCATATTGCAGACATCGATATCATAAACGAAATTTGAGAGCTATTCGATGGCAGCATGTCTTGAGGTAGCCCAATGGATTTTCATAAATTGGAACAGAAGAGTTAAAAAATGAAAATTATCAATAGGTAACTAAGAAACAAAAAATACGGAAATGAGCAATAACTAATTATTGTATTCTATACCTAACGTTCAGCTGGATGCCACGAGGTTGATGAAACGTTGGCAGGTAATATATTTGGAAAGGAAAAGGTGAGGGGTGGATAGCTTTTCCGCTTCACTGATGAATCAGTGACGCCTGACAGGGCGCAACCCAATGAGGAAAACTCGGTCTCTATTTTGTCATAGTTCAGATTACCCGTGCGTTGCACAGGAAAGCCAAGAGTTTCAAAGGTGGTAGGTATGATGTATATTATCGGTCGGTACTCGACGATCGATGAACCCCGACATATTTCTTGTGAATTCAAGGTTATTTAGATGAAGTACGACACAGCGCCAGCGTCCTGGGATGGTGGGGAGGGGAAAGGCTGCTATCAGTAGATAGCTGTAACCCTACATACGTCCCCATAGTCAATCATAAGCCTTTGGAGAACGCAGGCATACTGATGAACATTACAGCTATCAGTCAGTCGGCAACATAAACTTATATTAAGGGAACATTACTTCGGTAAATATCGGATTATGTGCTAGACGCTAGAGTATAGTTACTGAAAAATAAAAGTCTTTTGTTTTTATATGTCTACTAACTATTGTTAAAAGTAATTGAAAATGCATGGATATAATTTGTTCGAAAGAAAATGTCGTCAATGAGTTGTACCGATATTTATAATGAAAAGATTCCAGTTTATTAATTTCCAAACAATGAGTACATGGAAACTGATTTCAATTCACAGGACAAACTGAAGGCTTTATGCAAATACCTCCTAAGTTATTGGTATCTAATCGTCTGATCGAGTACAATCGATTTATTTGTTTTATAGTTATATTTCGATTATTGAATGAACTATTCCTCTATAAACTAAGCGACAGTCCCTAAAATGAACATTCTGAATTTTGCAATTTCCTACTAAGCGTCACACCACAAGAAAAGTTATGCAATAACCAAATAAGCGACATCAGTAAAGGCGGTTAATATATTTATATTCGCATATCTATTTTCCTGGAATAGCTGTGAACTTGGAACTTCGCTTTCGATTGATATGTATTTGCGTATCTCTTCTGTTGAAATAGTTGATCAGATTCACACCCAAGCGACAACCTAAGCATGCTTTTTGTTCTAATGTTTTCACTTCACTCTCGTTCCCTCCATTCCTCGCCATTTCTTGTGCTTAGTTCCTTGAAAAGTAAGCTTTTGCACGGGGAAAGAAGAGCCTTTATCTTTGCAAGGAGGCCCCAATCCCAAATCAAGAACTATTTTAATACTATTTTAACATGAAAATGAATGCTCCTCGCACCAATATTATGCTAATATTTATTGTTACGAATAAGATACCTACTCGTAGGTGTAGATACCTACACTTATTTTTATTATTCCATTTACATATCTAATACTTTTCCATTTTGAATAAAAACATTCTCTAATGTGTGTTGTACTTCTTTTCTCCCTTCATTATAAACTCTCCTAATCAAACGACGAAACTTGAACAGTCCATTGTCATTATGTTGTGACCATTCATAAAGGAAGGTAGAGAAAGTGTTGGTAATAATCGACCAATTAATTCGATAAGGCGATTTTGAGGTGATAAGAGATAGAATAATGAAAACCTTTCAGTGTGATCTGGTGATAATGAATGGCACTAAGTCGTAAGTAATCGTTGTTCAGTTTTCACCCAAATGTAGATAGGCAGTAACCTAATAAAAGACAAATTGGCTGTCCTGCCTATTATATATATGTGCGTGCGTGCGTGCGTGCGTGCGTGCGTGCGTGCGTGTGTGTGTGTGTGTGTGTGTGTGTGTGTGTGTGTGTGTGTGTGTGTGTGTGTGTGTGTGTGTGTGTGTGTGTGTGTGTGTGTGTGTGTGTGCGCGTGTGTGTGTGAACAACTAGGTATGAATTCAGGATGCTCTGAAACGGATTTGCCTATAAAACAATTTCAAAAATTTGTGTCCTGAAATTGTTTGATCCGTTGCAATAGCTTCATTTCCTTTGAAAATTTGCCATAAGTCAACAAGTACCTAGTGTCCAAACAGGTACACCATATGGATGGTTTTAGCGTTTTAGCGATGGGTTTTTTCGAAATTTCTTCAACGTCACCAAGCTGGAATAAAAAGAATTTCACAATGCCTGAAAACAGTATTTGCTCTCACAGCCGGTAAAGGGAAAATCACCTGGGATTAGTCGAATTACCTGAGACACGAAGTCAAAATTTAGTCAGGGAAAGTTACGAGTATTTAATAAGCCCCGCTAAAACAGCAAAGCAGGTATGGGAGGCGGAAAACGAAAAAGAAGAGGGGACGAGACGTAAGCACAAACTTGAAACGTTTCAGAAATCTAATCCAATAATTATAGACCCTTTTCGGGGGTGCCAAGTTAATTGAAGTGGTGGTAATTAAAGGGCGGGTCGGAGACGCGGTCAAGTACCTTCTGCTTAGAGCCCTCATTTACTGTCGACCGCTCGAAAAATGGGAAAACTGGGATCGGAAACTCCATGCGCCTAACTCGACACAAATTAATTATGTCTCGTTTCAGTCTTTTGGCACTATTTTATAACAGGTAATAGCTGGATGGTCCACGCGTTGCACGGAAAACTTAGATGCATAGGTTGTCCCAGAAATATATAACATCGCCTTCATTTTCCTTAGAAAAGGCGGTTTCACAAATTCTTACGTAGAAACTGAACCTGAAGTCAAAATCAGTCTCACATTCGAAAACACGTTCTCCGAACGCGAAATCCTTGATTTAACGAACTATAGAGGCTTCGCCAAAACCAAATCATACGGCCAGCGAGGCAGCCAAAGGAAAAATGATTGATTGCAATTTTATATCTTTCTGAATGTTGACAGATTTTATGAAAGAGTCAAATAGATGCAGTTGAGATTCCAGCAGGATCAGTGTTCCACTAATTTAATTATTAAGTTCGATTCATTTCAAGTTCTATAAAAATGGCAGCCCTTGTAACATTTCCTGAAATGGACGCGTTGGAAGTGGTTAAAGTGGAACAGTCAGCTTTCCAATGGCAATTCGAGAAGTCAGCAACGGCGCTGGAGGAACTGCTGTAGAAGAACCCTTCTGCCGCCTGTGTTCGTCGATGAGTTTCGAGGCTCAACCTACTTGCGGACTTCACTGCGCATTTTTCAAAGTAGACAAGATGATCCATTATTTTCGATGCTGGAGGCGAAGGCGTTGTAAGGAGGAAGATAGGCGAATTCAGGAGTAAGACGTGTCTTTACCGATCTGCATGTCAACGTTTTATGAAGCCGGCCACGGCCGAACATTGTTATTTAGTCATGGCTAAATAAGACAACTCCTCGGGGGAAGCTCGATTTACCGGATACATACATTAGACGTGAGAGGATGCAAACTGGCTATGACAGCAATTCCTCATCCGGCAAGGTCAAGGGAGAAAAATGTAGCTCGGTATCCGGCGGCCTCGAAGTGGGACAAACATTCCTAGGATGAACCAACCTTTTTGGGAAGGACCCATAAAGATTCCTCCATTGTTAGTTATGCGGTCGCTGTCGTGAGGTGAACGTCTCTTTCCGTATCTCTTATCTGAATGTTGACTTGTCTCATATCATCACCTTTTCTGTCGCGGTCTCCTTGCTGCCGACCAGCTCTTTACTACGAGTTATCGATAGTGCAGGGTCAGTTTTACGAGTCGCACACGGTTCAAATGTCGGATAGAATGGATTGTGCAAATTGTTTGTGCGGCCTTCATTCATCAAAAAAGACGGTAAGTACATGTGCGAACAGCAAATTGTCATTTCAACCATCAACATTTACTCGTTTGAGAACACTTGGCAATTATAGAAAATTGATAAGGAATGCCAAGAAGCAATGAAAACGCGATAAATGAAGGGAAACTTGAGAGCTCAAGTCCGAAAAGTGCAGATTACTCTATGAGGTGGACCATGAGGATTCACCACATCCCTGAATGTTTGCTCAAGTATATAAAGCGCAAAATGACATCGCTAGAAACAAAAATTGAAAAGTGAAAATTTTGGAGCTAAGCTCTCTGAACCTAACAGCAAGTAGAAAGGCGCGAACTCTGGCAGATGGGCATAGCCACTTTGTCTATATTCATGCTTATTCTGTATTGATTACCTACATAATGTTGTTAAAATAAATGCATGTTTTTTCTTCTTCTTCTCTCTGAACTTCAGGGCCCGGTTGAGTATGAGTGCTCAGTTCGATGGTTACGAGAACGAAGGAAACGGTCACAGCGTTGGTCTCGAAGGTGGAGTTCCTAGAGCAAGAAGCCCATAAAAAGTTTCTTGAGATTCGTGGGATTCCAGAATTAAAAACGCCTCAAATCCCTGCACAACGGTTTATTATTTTGTATATAACACCCTTCTGTTACAGCTCACACTCCTCTGTATAGAACCACTGAAGATAACCCTTCCGTATAGATCACATACCCTCCGTAGCTTAGTACCTAACCGTGTACTCGTTACTAGGTGCCTACCTAAACCACGTGTTAAATGTTGCCAAAATAAATTTTGTCAATGACGAACAGTAGCTAAAACGGCAAAAAGAAACACAAATGAAGTTCTTAAAGGAAACCGTTGATGTGGAGTGAAGAAATATTCGATTCCAGTAGGGTTTCGATCTCGGGAACTTTTTAACTATGGCGTCAACCTGGCCAAGAAACCAGTGATCTGCGCTCTCAACTACTCAGCTTGATGCCTGCATACACCCTGCCCTTTACAGACTACTGTATAGCAAATTTTATTGCAACATCGGAGAATGCTCTGGATGGTCTCAAAAATTCAGAAAAAAATGAAACTATTTAAAAATGTTAAAAAAAACTGCTGCAAAGTCCTTGTCACATGGGTTTAATATTCTATTGGACATACTTACAGAAATGTTGGCTGTTAATTTATTACTTCTTTCATGTGCAACAATTGAAATAGCTATTTCTGATGGTTTCCACCAATTTTTATTGATAGTGCCATTTAATCGTCTTGAACCACGTGTTGACACTTTTTCTAATGTTATTATACAAATTGATGGTGATTTCAGACGATTTCCCAGGATTTTACTCATAAAAAATCAATTTTGGAAGCTGAACATTTGGTAGAACCTTAATTTTCCACTGTTTGGTCAAAATGGACTTCATATTCGGTCTTCTCGTACCAAAAACATGGAAAGCGATACCTCAAAAGCTCATGTTACTAACATGTTACTAAAACACAAAAACGCTGCAAAGTCCTTGTCACGTGGGTTCATTATTCTCCTGGAAATACCTACAGAAATTTTGGCTGTTTATTTATTGTTTCTTTCATTTGCAATAACAGAAATAGCTATTCTTGATTGTTTCCACCATTTTGGCCCCTAAAAACACGAATTAGGCTCGGCTTTTCTTTTTTCAACAGATTATTTTTGATCATTGATAGTACCATTCAATTGTCTTGAGTCACCTTTTGACACTTTTTCTTGTGTTATTATACAAATTAATGGTGGTTTCAGAAAATTTCCCAGGTTTTTGACTCATAAAAAATCAGTTTTGGGAGCGGAAACATTGGAAGAACCTCAATTTTCCACACTTTGGTCAAAACCGACTTCATATTCGGTCTTCTTGTCCCAAAAAAACATGGAAAACGATACCTCAAACGCTCATGTTACTCACATGTTACTAAAACACAAAAAGTACCTACTCTTATACCAATTTTCACTCATAACACCCCTGGGTATATTCCGATCGGGCTGCAATGTTTCGGGACACAACTAGGACCCAAATGGGGACCCAAACTGTGTGCGGAAGAACGACGATTTTAAACAGAAATTGAACGTAAATTTAAGGCTGAAACTTCGTTAGGACCTCAACTTTCCAATCTTTGGTCAAAATCCACTTCATATTCAGTCTTCTCGTCCCAAAAACATGGAAAACGATACCTCAAAAGCTCATGTTACTAATATGTTACTAAAACACAAAAACTACCTATTTTTACATCCGTTTTAACTCATAACACCCGTGGGTATATTCCGATCGGCCTGCAAAGTTTCGGGACACAACTAGGGCCCAAATGGAGCTTGTGTGCGAAAGAAAGAATTTTTTAGACCAAAAATGAAGCCGGTACACGTGATACGGCGGACGGACATTGCATTTTGGTTTATTATTCTGTGAATAACACACCTATGTATTCGCTCAGCAAAAAATTTGTATAGCACCCCCTCAAAATTTTTTCTTTTCCGTTTCAAGGTGCGTAGATTCCAAAAATGCAATGTCCGTCCGCCGTCCGCCGTATTACGTGTACCGGCCTCATTTTCGGTCTAAAAAATTCGTTCTTCCACACACATGCTCCATTTGGGCCCTAGTTGTGTCCCGAAACTTAGAAGCCCGATCGGAATATACCCAGGGGTGTTATGAGTGAAAATGTATGTAAAAACAGGTACTTTTTGCGTTTTAGCAACATGTTAGTAACATGAGCTTTTGAGGTATCGTTTTCCATGTTTTGGGACGAAAAGACCGAACATGAAGTCGATTTTGACCAAGGAGTGGATAATTGAGGTTCTACCATATGTTCAGCTCCCAAAATTGATGTTTCGTCAGTCAAAAACCTGGGAAATCGTCTGAAATCACAATGAGTTTGTATAATAACACCAGAAAAAGTTTCAACACATAGATCAAGACGATTAAATGGCACTAACAATGATCAAAGATAGTTATTTTTAAAAAAAAGCCTACCTGCTTCGTGTTTTGGGGGCCAAAATTGGTGGAAACCATCAGAAATAGCTACTAGAATTATTTCACGTGATAGAAACAATAAATGAACAGCCAAAATTTCTGTAGGTATGTCCAGTAGAATAATAAACCCATGTGACAAGGACTTTGTGGCGTTTTTGGAATCTACTCACCTTGAAACGCAAAAGAACAAATTTTGAAGGGGTGGTATAAAAATGTTTTGGTGAGCAATTACATAGGTGTATTATTCACAGAATAATAAACCAAAAGTACCTATTTTTATACACATTTTCACTCATAACACCCCTGGGTATATTCCGATCGAGCTGCAAAGTTTCGGGACACAACTAGCACGTGTGCGAAAGAACGAATTTTATAGACCGAAAATGAAGCCGGTATGGACGGCGTACGGCGGGCGGCGGACGGACATTGCATTTTTGGAATCTACATACCTTGAAACGGAAAAGAAAAAAAAATTTGAGGGGGTGTTATAAATTTTTTTTGCTGAGCGAATACATAGGTGTATTATTCTCAGAATAATAAACCAGAACCACACCTCAAAATAAAATTTTCCGAGTTAGAGATACTCTGGATATTTCAACCCCTATTTTCACCCCTTAGAGTTGAGTGACAGTAACGCCGAGCTTCGAGGATCAAAACTAAGGAAAAAGCCGCGGACGGCGTACGGCGGACGGACGGAAATGTTTTCAGTCGATATTCGTATTCTACGTCCCTGGAAATGGGGGGGGGGGCTTGAAAAATCTTAATGGTCGATTCCAAAGGTTCATTATTGAAAATAATAAACTAAAAACGAAAAGTATGTAGAAGTCTTGAATAAGAATGATAGATTGATTAAAGAAGAGATACACGCCAGCAAGGCATTTAGAGTTGAGATATCTAGCCCAGACTTTCCACGTAAAACATTAATCGACACTGGATCGGAAGAATGCTAACGAGCCGTTCTCACAGGGGGCGACAATTTTGAATCTGAGTTTAAAAAAAAATGAAAATGCTTCAAACATTCTGAAACAGGTATAGTCAGGTAACCATCATAAATGAATATTCATGCCCCTTCTAACAAGAGGGGCATTTATTTGAAGATGGCAAAAATGAAAAAAGTCTAGGACGAGGGATGACGTGGTGTATGGGGAACGACGGGACACTGTCGTTTTACAACCAAATCGTCATTCCCCGTCGTCTTCGTCATCCCCTGTCCTCTGTCCTTATCCTGCCTGATCGACAGGAGTTCCCGAATAAATTGTGGTTTATCTTTTGTAAGGTATATCCTGTTCATCCCGTTATTTTAAATTAAACCTAGATACGTTTGAACCCAACCGTCATAGGTTATAAGCGAATGTCCCAATTGAGCTTCTCTCACAACCTGATTTCTTTGGTCATATTATTGTTCTGAACCCAAAACATCAACACCTTTTTTTTAGTTTTAGATAGGTATGTTATTCGTAAGTTTCACAAGAAGAACGTAACTTCGAGGATGAGAGAAATATTCTAATTGTGCAGAGAAGTGAGGAATTTCCCAGAAGGATGCTGTACTTTGCCCAAGTCCTGTTTGATGATCTACAGCGTCTCTGGATGGGGGATTTCGGAGCCACTATCATAGGCTCCATATATCTGGTCGAGAAGAGAATAATGGATAGTAAGCTACGAATGGAATTCAGCCAAAAGATTTTTCGCAGACGTAATGCAATACAGATGGTGACAGATAACGTGAGACACTTATGTTCACTTATGACATATTATTGAGTAAAATGTGTATGATCCTAATATTTTGGTCGACCTTCGTACAGGTTCTAAGGACTGGTGCAATGCGAGTTTTCCCACACCTCGCCATTACAAATGAGATCCATCAGTAATAGGTCTGTCAAGCCCGGAAAACAGCCTGGGGCAACTCCTGTTATCTTGGTGTTTCAACAAGCGAACAGTTGGTACAACCAGCAAAATAGGCGAAAGCACTGTGTGTCTCGCCGACTATCTCGCGGTTTCAGTTGTGTAGTGGTTTCGGCTCATTTTATTAATTAAAAGTAAGCGCTTAGCGAGCGGCCAGCTTTTGACGGCGGAGTTTGGCTCCCTCACCTCCAACTCTGTACACAAGTGCGTAACTTTGAAGCCATAAATCTGTGGCCGCTCTTCGCCTCAACAGTTGATGCCCTCTTTCTTGATTACTTATTCCCATCTGACTCCTAGTGAAAAATAGCAGCGAGGAATCAGCCTTCGCAAAACAATATTTATAGTCCTCCGCCCCTTTCCCCTCGTTATTATATTATCATCAATGCCTGTGGCAGTGGAGGATTCCAAACGCGCTATGGAAAAATATTCTCAACTTTTCCAGCGTTGATGGGTGCTGTAAATTTTGTCTGTACATGCGCAAATGTGAAATACATAAAAGTCCATAACTACCTTAAATATCGTTAACATGAGTTCAAACTTGAATGGTTGATCAGGAATTAATACTTTGGTAGTTCCACATCAATTTCATTGGATCGTGCTGTAACTCCCATCCGCGCATGCCCGAACATGAAATGTTGACCACTTTCTTGTAACGTTTCTAACTAAGTATGCGAAAAATAGTCGTAGAGAGCTGACATTTTGAGGGTACTCACGGGTTGGATCGCAGATGGTCCCAAATCAGAATTATTGAAGTCGTACCGTAACTTTAGTCTGCGCATGCGCAAGTCAGATCCTCGTAGCGCCCATAACTACTCTGCAAATCATCGTAAAGCGGTGACATTTTGAAGATGGATGGAGGTGAGGTGCTGGATAGTCTCAAATGCATGTAACCCATGCATGGATACTCCAGCTGTCCACTGAATGAACCTACCCAACTATTCTATATATTATGTTCCTGTGATTGAAGTGAGGAAGCTATACCGCCTACTCGAATTGGCGGCCTTTTTTTCATATTTTTTGACCAAAGATAGCAATGTTCTTAATGGGTGATTCTCTCAACCTGTTGTACCTGTGTTTTTTTCTGTTTTTATTTTTTTTTTAATGTTATTTCTGAGATTAACATTTTGAGTAATATTACCATACCTTCCGGAGGAGTTCGTCGTCACTAACTGGTTGAGTACTGAACGCGAGCGCTTTCGATATAAGTACATCATCATCAGGCCGTCGAGAGAATACTCCGTAGAGAATACGAGTATTCTCTCGACGGCGACGCCTGATGATGATGCCTTTTTTTCTAACCTTGGTACTTTCCTACACTGGCTATTTAAACGAATGACGAGAACATGATAACTACTTGCCTAATGAAGGAAGCACCATAGTAAGAGGTATTTTCATCCTAAGGTTAACCTAAAACCAAGTCCACTCGCTCTCAGACACATGGATCCAGCTGGATCCGCTCTCAGATCCAGACTGGGCACACTCAGAACAAAGGACCCATTCATTAATTAAAAGAGAGGTGAACCAAGAACTGGCGTGAGGACCACTATTATAGGTATTTACGTGAATCGTTCCTTTGAAGCAGTTGAAACTAAACTAAGGCCAACTTATCTTGAACAAGATTAACATTTTCAGAGGCCAAAGTCATCCAAGTCAAGAAAGAATAACCTCGTTTGCTCGAGAAGAGTTCACTCAAGTGCCGTAGAAAAAGAAAAAAATGCCCCATGAAATTCCGCTGAAGCAGGCATTTTCCTGCAAGCCAAAACTTGCTAAGAACAAAACGAAAGACTTGATGGAGCTCCTTCAATAGAAACTGATTCCTAAATTGTATATATCTGTTTACGAAACGTTGTGATTATTTTACCGACTTTATAGCTGTATTTTACTACAAACCAGAGATCTAGGTACTTCATAGGGGAGGGGTAGGGAAAATATATAATTCTATTCTTTTTCATAACGTTCCTGAAATTTTGAAAAGAAATGTTTATAGGCCATTTTACGTACCTAGCGTTTGTTACTAGCATTTCAATCGACTTACAGGTCCTTTCTACTTTGAGCCTCATTCATAAGAACATACTGCGATCTTTGAGTATAAGACAGAAAAATATTGTGTTGGAGTAGCAATTTAACTTGTTTTTATACTATTCCAGTTCACTAAAGATGTTGCTCGAATGACCGATTTTGAATAATTGTGTACATAACAGTAAGAAATGCAATGCCTTTTCAGTAATAACGTCACATTTCCACAAGATAATTATATTTACCAACTCCATTCATTTATTTACCTAGCGATATGGACAAATCTCAGCTTAGTTAGCTGAAATTCTAAGATTCAGGCATTACGACCTCCAATACAAACGTTAAACAGAGGCCATTTTACGGTTCAAATCGATATCCGAAATCGGGCTTCATTTCACACTGTCACAGCGGGGTTTGAAATGAGTTATGGTGGTAAATTGAATAATTCGAGCCAGTTTAGTAGGGATCTGAAAATCTGAAATGGTTTTATATTCTGGTATTATGTCAGAACAGCAAAATTTAAGAAATTACCCCTATTCACCCGGTCAGCGATATGTGTTTGACTTTACATAATACTGTTTCATTTCTTCAAAACATCATATAGGAAAATTTTATTCTAGCCTTGTCATTCTGAATGGTTTTCATATGTTTTCGTAAGTTCCGTGTTTTTCTGTTCCAGGTACATTTTCCTACTTCAGAAATCGAACTTGAAGTTCATGTTGAAGTATTTGTCCGCCTAGTCACGCCACTTCAGTTCAGAAATATTGGGTGTGCATTTTTCTCCCTCCCTAGTTGCATATTTTTGAACAAGCGTAAAAATTCTGAACTGACAAATAAAATAAAGTGAGAAGTACCGATAAATGTAAAAATCCAAGATAAGACAAAAAAAGCAGAGCGCACATCAATGTCTAATCAAAGTTCAATATCAGTCTGGTGGAACCAAAATTCCAAAAGACCTATTCTGAAAGACACGAATTTTTTATGCATGAAAAAGAAATATAATACTAGATGTGTCCACCCAAAAAATTTCTAAGAAATATCATAAACTAAATCATCTTGTTATTTCTCTCGAGTGTCTCAATTCTCAGTAATGTACGTATGAGAGGTAAGTTTTCGAAAATGTTTCCGTTGATCTCACATGTCAGAACAAAGCTTCTTATGTGGAACATTCGCTCGTGGGCGATCCGGCCCTGCGTCTTTTTCTCCTTCCCTCCCTTTTTCATCTTCTTTCTTCCGAACTGTATAATAACGCTGTGGCCAAGGCGTTCACTTTTCCTTTGCCACTGTCCATGAAACTAACCTACCGCCTGTATACAGGTTACAAAGGGAAGATCGTTGGCACGTATTCAGAGCTTGAATAAAGAAAATCATGGAAGAAAGTCGGAACTGGGGCCTGCATAATGACCATTGGGCCACTATACTGAATTTCAGTTAACATTTCTCCACCGATTAGAAAAAACGAAAATTTATACGAAAAGTGGCTTCGAGGGCTAAAAATTTACTGCAACTCAACTCCACCCTTCTCCGCGCGTACAAAAAAAAGCTTTCATGAGGCAGTCTTCATTTTTACCGGAACTGAAAACGATTATAGGCCTGAGATATATGTCATCTACATAAGTATACTGAGCACCGTGCAGCCTGATCAGAATAAAAAGCATTAAAAAGGCTCAATTATTTGGGTCGTTCGTGATTATAGCTGAAATGAATGGCCAAACATGGAGCCCTAGCGAATTCCGCTAATGTGCCTTTGCACATCCTGGTAAGTAAGTAGATTAACGTTGCGTTAATCCGAAGTAGAAGAATTCTAACAAATATAGAAGATAAGCTTGGCTGAATCCGTGGAAGGACGGTTTCTACAGTAGCACGTGCAATTCAGTACACGTATGGTAAGCAGAGAACTGTGAAATAAGGTTTCTGGCGCAAGGTAATAAGTACCTCCAAACATTTCGTCATCTCTGATTTTAGTTACGGTTATGGAGGTATAATATTAATTTAGGTACACAAAAAAATTTACCCAATAATACTTCAACGTTTGTTCAAGTTGCAAAAGTATCTATCAACAAAATCCAAAAGAGTTTTTGAAATTTTTTTTCAAATGGAATAATCGGAACAACCAACTCAACTTCATACAGCCATCGGTGATTATAATTAGGTCTCCCTAGCAATGATATGTGGGCTTAATGCATACAATTTTATTCACCCTCCTGTTGACGAATCCTGTCGGTGCAAATTTTGGGGCCTTACTGTGAACGAGCGGCTGGACGTACAATGCTCTGGGTGGTCCCAAAAAAATCTCAAGTTCAAGAACTATTTAAAGACGTCTAAAAAATCGAGGTAACGGCGTCCTGGAGCTTTCAACCCTTAATTTTCACCCCATAGAGATGACTGACATTAACTCGGAGCTTCTCTGACCAACTAGACCCCAAATAGGACCTACAAACAAAATTTCATCAATTTTGGTTCATGGTAACTAAGGAAAAGTACGCTGTACGGCGGACATACAGAAATGTTTTTATTGCATTTTCGGATTCTACATGCCTTGAAACGGAAACCATCAAATTTTGAGAGGGGGGTTAAAATTAGTTTTTCATGCTCGATTCCATAGGTTCATTATTGAAAATAATAAACCAAAAGTAAATAAAAATGTGTATGCTGAACAAAGTACCTAATTTATTCAAAGCCGATAGAACAAGATTTTTGAAGTCGGCGCCAACTTTCAACTAAAATGTATAGAAACCTAAAAACCAAGGGATACAACATGAAAAATGTGAGTGGGGTTTTGGATAAAATTTGGCGCCGACTTCTAGTTTTGTTGTATCGGCGTTGAATAAATCACATTTATTCAGCATATAAAAATAATTTTGTACTTTCAGTTTTATACAGTTTTTTTTAAGTCAGTTTTTAAAAATTTTGTTTCATTTGTTGCTTTTAAGTGCAATCAACAGATTTTTTTTTTAAATTAGTTTCGAGGTGTTTTTGAATTATTTTATAATTTTTCTTGCGTTTTTCAAAGTAGGCTTTTTCAATTAATTTTTTTTTTTCATTACAATTTTTTACGCTAACGCCTATAATACTGACCCAATACGGACTTGATACTAGCCCAGTATTATACATCATTCTATCAAGTACTGATACCGTCATTACTGGGGCATCCAGAGTCTTTGGCAGGCTGTTTGCTGTCGTCAAATCGTGCGATGTCTTTCAGAGCACCAAAATTCGAAGAGTATAACTAGCCTAGTACAGATCCAGTACCGACCAATTATCGGTGCTGTTACACACACACCCATGTATTGTGTCCATAGCGGGTTCGTTTAGAGACCTGGTGCACTTTCAAGACTGAGTTTGAATGAATAAATTATTATTCAGGAACCTGCTCTCAAGACCAGGTCTGAATGAGTATATTTTTCAGGAATCTAGGCCGCACAGCCGGTTGTAGATGTGTAGGAAAAAGAAGAATCTGGCCAATCACAAAACTGTAATGGGACCACCCGGGGATGATCCGCTTTTATTTGAGGGGGAAAAATGATCGAAATCGGTCCAGTACTTTCGGAACTGTCGCTGTACAAACATAAGAAAAGAACAAAGAAACAGGTCGAATTGAGAATCTCTTCCTTTTTTGAAGAGAGTCAGAAAAACTCATATTCAAAACGGAACATTCTTAGTTTCCGACAAACGAATTTGTATCTGATTATTTTTCCCTTTCGCTTAACGGTGTCCCTCCCCCTCCACCCTAAAAACCGAACCTAAAAGAACGCAATACGCCTGACATGACCACAACTTGGTGTAAACTCACGAATTTGCCATAGCTTTTATTAATGACGCAGGCTTTTAAATGAATCGTTCATCATCACGCTTTTCGATGATAATGGGAATAATGAAATTTAGATCCCTTCAATCGCCGCTGTATTTCTGGAGCTACAACCAATGCGAAGGCCCACCCCAATGCTCTCAGCCTTTCATGTAGCACGAAGGCTTTCACAAAAGGTTTCAGTCAGTTTGAATGGAGGTATCGACATTATTATGAATGAATTTTATGAAGACAAACTAGGTATGAAACCTATGAAACCTATCAAAACAAACTAGGTACCTACTATCCTTACTCGATAATCTATTAGGTATTACAAATTTCATCTTTGAAGTTATCGTTTTTGTTGAAAAAAGTGGCTTACTGATACTTCGTAAGGTCGTAATGTTCCATAGAACTACCTCGCTAGCTTCCATGAGCCAGTGGATATATAGATACTTGACTACAGGTACCTATTCTGGTACATAGTTAATAACAATGAGAAATGCTGTCGAACTGGTGAAAAAATGGGCAAACATTTCAGAGTGGAAACCACGTAATTGTATAGAACAAACATTAACGGACTCATATCGTATAGGTAGAAATCTTTGTTGCCGAATAAAGTTCATGCTACTTCACGAGGACTCTGGACGGCTGAAAACTAGCAGAGTTTTACAAGTCCGACTGGGTGAACCACTGAGGTGAGAGTAAGTTATTATTAATTATTTTTCTTCTTAATACATAATAATTATTCTTACCTCGGTGGGATGAACATACCCACCGTATCCTGGTGACAGTACAGTCTGGAGAGCGGAGGTAGTGAAGATGGTCCCTAGCGCTCTCTCACGTATCTTTGCCATAGGTACCATAAGCGGCCTGATCTCAGCGCCGTTTAGCGATATCGTCGATTATTATTCTGTATCATCATTTGTAATAACCTACACCTACCTACCTACATACCTACTCTACCGAGCCATCGGAGCTCTCGACTGTTACCATACATGTAAAGCGGTGTTACAGCGAGCCCTACAGCCTTATTAGGTGGAATAAACCGGTTCCCGTGAGATTACCTGGAGCGTGGTTAGTACTTGGAAGGGTGACCCGCCGCCGTGGCACGTGGTGACATGTCCAAGGATGACCCATGTAGCTTTGTTTGGCAAACCCCTCTCCTATCAAGGGGGTAAGACAATGAGTAGCAACGAGCGAAAGGATCAGATCGGATTCTGATCCTCTGATTGGAGAAAAGCTGTCAGGCAAAAAGCCCCAGCCTGGAATAGATGTTACTTTACTTTAAGGCATTAAATTGTAGTGGTTCACAGAGGCGCAGTTCGCATATCGTAGCAGTTAGCTATTTATTAGCAACTTGGAAAGGTACTTGATTCATGAACATGGATAGGTATGGTAAAGAAGGTAGTATCTGAAATCAAACTAAGATGGTAAGTACCTAAGAGGGCACTCGAACATGCTCAGCACCAATAGGGTTCTTCTAGTTGTTCTCTGCATCAATCTTGCCTTCGTCAGCGATCAACTTCGTAGATCCTAATTGCTGGGAGTAATTGCCTTGGGTACGATTTTGTAATGGTTCTAAGAGTTATTCTGAATGGAAAAAGGAAAGAGTGTAAATGTATCAAATTCGGAACGTGAGAGAAAGAAAACCGTGAAATTCAATAATTTGATAGGGCAGGAAAATCCTGCGCATGCGCACTGAAGACGAAATTGTGTGCAGATACTGTCGAGTCCTCTGGCAGAGAGTGGATATCAGTAGTTTCGAAGACACTGCTTGGGCGCTGGCGACCGGCATCGCTACCTCCGCTCTCCAGACTCTCCTTCCTAGTAACCAGTCCGTGAACCCGTGCAAGTATATATCCGAGACTTTCCTTCGCCATGTTGTCATCCACGAACGTTACTAGAAAAAGTTATTTACTGAATCGTAAAACCGTTTACAACGGCTGAGTAAAGTCTTGGAAACAGAGGCATAAAGCTTGCGGTATTTTCTTTACGATTCTCTGGAAACTTACGAAGAGACCAGCTGAGAAGATTCCTGTCAAGATAAATAGGAAATGACTAGGACGGATCTTTGAAAGTAGGTAAGTGAAATCCTTGGAATTGGGACATTTGAATGTCAAGAGATCTAGTGAAACGTCAGGGAATTCTATAAAGAATGTAAAAAGTCAGTGAATTTAACTGTACAGACATAAATAAGCTTCGAAAATCGGAAATGAAGCACAGGCTCATGGAGACAATTACCCATTTATAGATCAACTTGATGTTTTGCTGCGTTTGTTTCTATGCGATTCGACCTCGGTCGTGACCGTTGTAAGGTCCATTGACAGCAGTTTTTTGTGAAGCAAAAAAAAGAAACATAAATAAGAGAGAGAAAAAAAAATTTGATATTCGTCTCTTCCACATTCACGGATCTCTAAGTAGTTATGAAATCACTAGAAGTAGTAGGGATAGATGGTGACTTGGGACAGAAAACGACTGCTTATTTCAATAATCAATAGAAATAAATTAAAACTACTTTTAAAAACCTTTTATTTCGAAATGATCTATAAAGAATAAAACAATTTCTTTCTACTACGCAGCAACAGTGGCATTTTTTGTGACTGAAAATGAAAGTGTATGGCGTCAGGAGGATTGAAAGTACATATTATCTTGTAGACATTAAATACATTATAATAATTATATACACCTAGGAACGCGGGAGTGTCCCGCCTGCCAGGAAAACCGAAAAACTCGGAAAAGACCAAGAACACTACACCACATTTAAGGGGTCTAGGACTATGTTTAAGAGGGTTTTAATTTGGCGCACTTGTTCACTAGGGCTCCCTAAGGAAGTATTCAAAATCTGAGCACGATCGGTTCAGTAAAAGCCGAGTTATAACTGTTTGAACGCGCTGCAAATTACGGTCAAATAACCTAGTTGACGACATCAAGTTTGGAGCGCTGTATCTTTTGCTTATTATACTTTTCTGCAGCGCGTTTTAAAAAGAGTTGAACATAAATTTTCGAATTTTTTGAAAATTAAAGAAAAAATTTAAACTAATTTTTCTAGAAAACTCTTTGAATGAAACATTTTTAAAAAGTCAAAGGAAACTATGAACAATTTTTACTGGGAAAATATTGTCATTGGAAAACATTTTTACGGAGAAGAAAATTTTTACTGGGACTTTTTTTAGGTAGGTAAGTAGTAATGAAAAAAAAAATTCAGGTAACTACCTATAAATAAATAAATAAATCACTGAGGAAAAAAGATTACTTCATCAATGCAAAAATATGTGATATCCCCCCAAAAACAACCCTTTTGTAAAAATTTACCCGCCTAGAAAACCTCCTCAGCCGCAAAAAGGACTGATATCCATGTTGCCCGCCAAAGTAGCATGCTCGGTGCTTTGCACCTCGCTCTTTTATGTGCATATAGTTCCTTCCCTGTCTGTTGGATATGTGTATAGAAACCTGTTCCATCTCCCCAAACCTTGAACGTTCTTTCAACGCTGTTTGGCGGACACCTTTCTGCCCGCCCAGGCTTGTAATAAAAATATTTCCTATAAAAAAGGGGGTTTTATGAATAAAAAACTAGAAGTAAATTTCGAAATTTCGGCGACGTAATGCACGACTGGACTGAATTCTGCATCGAAAAAGAAACACGTAAATCGGTCGAGGCTTAACCCATTCAGTGCGCCTCCCGAGACCCCCTCGGAAAACCGTGATCCTCGGGAGTGCGCCCCCGAGAACCCCTCGGCGGAACGTAGCCCGATTCCTCTCGAGGGGAAATGCTGCGGGGAAATTCCTTCGACACATGTGGGTCGGAAGGGGGCCCCCGTCTCTTCTACATGATGTCTCCTTTTTCGAAAAAATCATGAAAAATATTTTTCATGGACAATTGTAAAAACATACAGTATAAAATTTTTAAAAAAATTTTTAAATTTTTTTTCGTAGCACTGGCGAGCACTTCGCGAAAATTCGGGCGCACTGAACGGGTTAAGCCCTGGGCAGCGCACACAACATTTATCCGAAAAACCCAAGTTTATTCAACATCAACTCTCTTCCCTCTTCTAGAAGTAAATTTGAAACTCCGGCGTCGTAGGGCACAAGTGGAGAGTTTTCTACATCAAACAAAAAAAGAACCACGCAGATCGGTTGAGAATTGCGGCCTGGGCATCGCACTGAAGATTTTGTCACACACACACACACACATGGTTTTTTTCATGGATATGGATTCACGAAGGTATGAAACGAATTTGAATGTGGTTCTTTTCATTCTCCGCTGAGTGTTGCCCTCTTTTGACCAGATCAAATATATAAGTACCAGATTAAATACATAAGGAACTTACTGCTGAGGGACGTCCTAAAGGGGGGGGGGGGCAAATTCGAGTTATTGGGGTCAAAAATGCTAGGAATCGTCAAAAATTGCTGAGTCACCAATTATAAAAATTCGCTCATATGGTTATGCTGCATGAATGGGCCTTTAAAAACCATTTTTGCTGTAGATAGGTACCTGCCAATAACAAATTGACAATTATTAACAATTAAATTTAGGGGACCGACCTTGTGTACCTTATAGGTAGTGTCATCAACTACTCACGTTGTTTGCAGTGGTGACCTTGTCACCATGCGGGCCGGGTTCGATTCCCTGATGACCAACCTCTGGGGCATAACAAGTAAAGCTCATAAGAAAAAGCAAGTTGGGACAGGCTCCTCCTTCCCGTTGAGATATGGATCCATCGGTTATACTCAAAGAACTCGGTTTACTTTTTTTTAAACTTTATAAATTAACGATAAAATGCATTGTACGGCACCTCTCAATAGTGTGAGCTAGCACGGAATTATGCAGAGTTTCAATAGATTTCTCTCTTGATTATGCATTTCTTATTTAATTATGATTATGGGATACTTGCCTGTTTGAGAGTCGTTTTTATTTATTGACTGAACTGATTAGTTATTTATTTATTTAAAAAATTGATTTTATTGCGTTGTACGTGTATTATTATAATAAGAAACGTTGATCTGTATTGCATAGTATAATATTAATATAATATGTTGATTTGTATTGCATTGTACACCTAATACTAATATATAATAATAATATAATACATCGTTTTATTTTTATTGCATTGTATAATAATACATGTATTATTACAGTACATGTATTATTACAATAAGAAACGACGGCCAAGAAGTGGCAGAGCGCAATAGGGCCCTTCACACGTACACTCTAGAGTCGACGACTGAACGGGACACTCAAATCTCGAATCAAAAGTGTTGGTGTAAACGGCAATTCTGCGTGGACTTGGGAACGGAGCTAGCGCGCCGGGGCGTCGACGGTTTTGAACGCACTCCTGCCCAACGTCAGTGTGAATCACAGTTATGCGCGAGGGTTGGAGTGGGGTTAGGAACGTGGATCGCTACGTTCTTTTTCAAGTTTTTCAGTTTCAGTGTTTCTCCCGTTCTCTACGTTCTTTTTCTCCTGTTCAAGTGGTTGTTGCAATTTTCAATAAAAACTGTGTTCTAGTGCTTGTGCTTCAGGTCGTCCAGACATGGCAGACAGCAGATGCTGGAGTAGGGAAGTTCTAACAAACTTCATTGAGCTTTATAGAGAGTTGCCATGTCTGTGGAAGATCAAATCCAAGGAATACCTCAACAAGAATTTAAAAAACGAAGCCTACGACAAGCTTGTTGAATTTTGTAAGCCAATCTTTCCCAGTGCGAATCGGGATATCGTGTACAAAAAAGTACAAAGCCTGCGTGGAGCATTCAGGAAGGAATTCAAGAAAGTTTCGGATTCAGTAAGATCGGGGAAAGGTACAGACGATGTGTACACACCCACCCTCTGGTATTATGACTTCCTGATGTTCACAATGGATCAGCAAAAACCTAATCAGAGCATCTCAAATCTCGATATTGAAGATGAAGGAGAGGAGATGGAGGATGATGCACCCCCAGAAGAAGAAAATGCTGAAGCCCAAAACAGAGAAGAATCCGAACTTGTGGAACACGTAAGTAGACTAACATTTAATCAAACTATAAGTACCATTAGGGGTATTCATGGTCTGTTATGATAATCGAATCGAAAATACATCGTTGCCATCCATAATTCCACCGAATTCCACGATTCGACGTCGAATTGGCTAGACCATGAATACCCCTGTCATTGATAAGGTGATTATTGATAAGGTGAAGGATGAAGAAGATGAGGAAGAAAAGAAGGATTTCGTGTAATCGTTTTAATAAACACTTTGTAGAAGTACATTTTTGAAATTATTGAATACAAATTATTTGAAATATAATATACAAATCATGTTCCTTCATTTTGTTGTAAAAAAATAGTAGAAATGAGAAGTATAATTTTAAAAATTGGACACATCACGCTCTACCTGCTTTCAATATTTCTTCCTGCCATGGAACACTTCCTTCGTTACAAAAATATTCCTTGAATCGATCTCTATTTTCTTTGGCCGAGTTAGCGGAGTTTCTCGGTGGAGCAGATTGTAAGGTATGCAGTTCTATTATATCATGAAATGTGATGTCCGACAAATTTCCTGTATCGAGTGACTCAGGTGTTATATACCCACTACTTCGTCTTCGCAGGAAGTTATGTAAAACGCATATAGCGCATACTACATAGGAAATGCTGGCCACTTTCATATTAATTGGGGTATGAAGCACTCGGAATCTCGAAGTTATTATGCCGAAAGTGTTTTCGACGACATTTCGACCCCTTGACAGCCTATAATTGAAAATTCTTTTGTCATGATCTAAATCCTGTTGAGGGTACGGCTTTAAAAGATTTTCTTTCAAAGCAAATGCTTCATCTCCCAAAAATACGAAGTTTAAATTGTTTACGTTTTCGTTGTTTTCTGGCAAATGTAACTGTTTACTGTTTAATCTCTCGTAGAAATGCGTGTGTTCGATTACTCCACCGTCTGAAACTCTTCCATTTTTGCCAACATCTATGAAAATGAACTCATAATTCCAGTTTACCAAAGCCATCAGCACAATACTGTAATAATTCTTGTAGTTGTAGAAGTAAGCTCCTGAATTAGGCGGGGGGACGATTCTTATATGTTTACCATCGATAGCGCCTCCACAATTGACGAATTGCCATCGATCTTCGAATCCCTTCCCTGTTGCTTTCCATTCGTCCTTCGCAGTTGGGAACTGAGAACAAACATAATAACAAAAAGTACAGTTATTGACCGTTTTGTGAAATGAAATGAAAACATACAAAATTAGGAAATAATAAAAAATTAAAAATAAATAATATAATAATTGAATGTATAAGTATTGGAATACATTTTTCTCGGATGTGCCGGTAATCATTTCATTTGAACATTTTTTTAAATTACAGGAAACCCGGACTTTCACGACGCCTGAGATACCCTTGAGACCCACAGCTATAGCCCCAAACAAGACTGCGAAGAAGAGAAAACGAGACAACATTGAGATGGAAACTTTCATGCGGACATGTACAAATGCTTTACAACGACCATTCCACAGCAAAATTGACATAACTGAGTTTGAGGCAACTGGAATCAAGGTCGGTAAACAACTGGAGAGAATGGAACCCCGTCAGGCTATTTACGCAGACAGTCTTATTACTGAAGTTTTGAAAAGAGGTTTACTAGGAACATTACAACCGGAAACAAGTTTGTACGACAGTCAGTCAATAATAACACAATACAACTCACCAGCCACGCACTCATCAAATTTTTGTTCTAATCAATCATCGATGGGTAGTGACCATGAACCCTCAAATGTACGAACCTATTTCACTTCATTTGGTGATAACACTACTTTTGATGACCCAAAATTGTAAAAAGCCTGTTACACGAATAACGTAACAGTAATTTCGTTTTCTAGTTTTTAAGTGATTTTATACCAGCTTATTTCATAAAATATTCATAAAACATTTAACATTTTTTACAAATAATGTATTTTACAATAATTAACTTTGTCAAATAAAAAAAAATTACATGGTGTGCGCACTTACCTTCAAGTATTCTCCTCGTAGAACCTCATACAATGCCCTGCAGGTTTCCGGGATAACTGCTGACAGTAATGAAACTGAGATGCCAGTCGTGAATTTCAGATCTTCGTAGGAGCGCCCAGTTGCCAAATACCTCAAAGTGGCAACAAGGCGTTGCTCTGCAGATATGCTTGCTCGCATAACTGTATCCTTTTTTGCGATTTTTTCTTTTAGTAGATTGAGAAGTAAGTCGAATGTTGGACCGTCCATTCTCAGGTAATTCCGGAAGTCGTCCGGGTAATTTTCCCTTAGTTCTAGAACAAGTGGTGTATGACTGAACTCTTCCCTGTACCTCTTCACCCAAATACGCCGTTTTCTACCAAACTTCTTCCGCACATAGCACGTAAAACAACCGGCAGCAGCTAAGACAACGGCCTGATTGTTGCTCGTTACGACAGCCATGATACCTCCTATCAGGTAGCAGTTAGCACTTAGCACTGATGAGGCTTGGGCGTGTGGCGAAAAATTTCCAATTTTTCCTCATTCCACACGCCACGTAAGAGTGAGGTTAAAACTGAAAGTTCTGCCTTTACACGTACACTTTTGAGTGGACGATCCCAGGTGCCGCGTTTTCGTGCGGTTAAGAGTGTGGTGTCCAAAACAACACACTCTTGCGTGTCCCACTCTTGAATGGCAGACGCCTGAACGACATTTCTGAGCGCACGCAAGAGCGGGAGGACAAAAATGTGGAGTGTGGAATTTTAACCGCACTCAAACTTCGACTCAAGAATGTCCCGTTCATTCGTCGACTCTAGAGTGTACGTGTGAAGGGCCCTATGACTATCCTAATGCAAACTGCATAGCACCTACTGAATGTTCAAATCAGCTTTTATAAGGGGAATAAAGATTATACGATTGCGAATGCGCAGAGAAAAATTATAGTCCGATTTCGATTAAATGCACTTTATTAGACCGTCTGGCGCCCAACCCGTGCCTACCCTCCAGATTTCAGCTCATAACTTCAATATTGTTCCGTGCATGCAGTTATGCAAGTTACAAGGATCAGTATACACTCAGACGGACAGGCAGACAGGCACGGAGTAAATTTTTTAGATAGGTCTAAAACGCAAAACGCGCGTGGAGTTTTTCCTTGAGGAACTCCACGTCTTCCTTGATGAAATTGTCACGTAGACGGGATAGAACTAGATCGTACAGTTTTGACTCGCACAGCTACAGAAGAACTTGCCGGAGACCCGGTAATCGAATAAAGATTCATGGGCAGGTGGGCACCGCTGATGTGTGGGGCAGAGGCTTGGCAACCCTGTTTACATTTGTCGTGCCCCAGGGACCGCCAACCCCCTGCGCCCGTTCCTGCCCACCCTCTGGGGGTGGATATTTCTTCTTAACAGCCTGCCTACAGCTACCCAGTGCCATTTTATTAAGAACAACTTCATAAAAAGGGTGTGAACTAACTCCTTATCTGAATAATGGATTAGTCGGCACATCTGCCTTCATGAAACGTTTTATGTACTTCAAGAGTGCAGCTAGATAGTTTCCGACTGTCTCGAGGACATAACTAATTGGCAGTTCAAGATAGATCCAGGCTTATTGTGTGAACATAGATTAGAAAACAATATAGAATAGATAATATATAATATATCGGTAATTATAGTTAGATTGTGATACTGAGGTGCTTGAGGAAAGGTAGGAGGGTTGTAAATATAACGCTCCTATTCAGGCCGACGTTTCGGAATATTATTTTCCATCTTCAGGAATATTCATCAACAACAAAAACAACTTTAGCTGGGATAGTAGGTGCAAGCCAGAAAAAAGATTGGATGGGGGGAGATCTAGTTCTAATATAGCACTATTATATATTATATAGGTAGATAAATCTTCGATAGGAATGCAACACGGCATAATCTGTCTATTTAGGTACAATATAATCTAGTTACCTTAGAAACTTGTGACGGTATATGGGAATCCCGTCCATCTTGGATGCGGGCTCTTCCCGATCTTTTTGACACGCGGCTGAAGGGGCGGTCGATTCGCGGAAACGAATCGTCAACTCCTGGAGGCATTGCGTTATAATCAAACCACTTTCTCCGGGGGCAGCTGTCACACTGCCTCCCTACCTTTCTAGAGAGTGGAGAGGGGGAAACTACGCTGTATGGGCGGCGTAGTTAAACCCCTCATCCATTACAAACTTGAGGTGCTCTGGCAAAAATCTGACAGGACAGCATTAGGTATAATAGATAAATTCAGCCAAGCTGAAGGTTTCACAATAACATTTACATCATTTTCTGTTATCAGATATCACTGGTTGTTGACTATCCATGGAATATGTATGGTTAAATTTCTAGAATCCATAGGAGAACATGGCCTCCTGGTTGCGCCCCTCACGTCACGTAGCTCGCCTTCTCCTTGACTTTACTGGAAGCAATCTTAAATGTACATTGAGTGATATATTATAAAGGGGCATGACATAGGTCCCCCCCATATTGGACCAATAAAGCGAAAATTTGAAGAAATTACAAAATACAGAGTGCTGAAGGCCAGAAAAGACATTTGATGCTGAAGGCGGTGAACTTAAAACTAGGCGAAAGGTATGTACAATCGGGAAAAAACATGAGATGGCGAATTTAGTGAACTTATAGCTAGGTGGGACATATTTACAGTAGAGGGAATGTATTATACAGGTGGAGGATTGTCGAAGTCGGTGGAGGGAGGAAAAGTCGGTGGAACTGCAGCGATGAATGTCGCAGTGGGGCATCTGGACGTTTCCATCTGAGTACCGCTGGAGAGTACGTGGGAAGAAACGTACCTGGGGCCCCACTGTGATGCAGCAGAGCGGGGCGATAAGGCTGGGCCACCAGGAAGGTCACGGTTGTCCGTCGCTTGCGTTGTCCGGGACTGTGCTTCCTGGCGGGATTGATAGGGGATATCCGCGGTGCTGGCGCAGTCGTGGACGGGGGTGCAGTCCTGGCGGGCCGAAGAGGCATAGCAGGATCTTCTGGGATGTAGGGGACGTGTGTCCCTGTGGCCTTCGCGATGTAATAATCATGAATAACAGCCGATCAGGGCACTTGCCACCGTCGAGGCCTAGGAGTGATCCGCAGCGGGGAGTACCAGGTTAGTGGTGATGGAGGTCCGGGCGAGCGACGGAGCCGTGAGAGTGGTGCCGGGACCCAGACATCGCACATGATGGCGGTGACGTCAGGGTCAGGAGAGGAATGAGGGTCGGTCATGGTCGGGAGCAAGGGTGAGAACGTGTCAGCTCGGGAGCAGTCGTTGCTGGAGGTTAACGGGGGGGGGGGGAGGAATCTGCGAGCACGTAGGCCATGAGGCTGCAGCTGTTCGAGTTTTTGAGCCTTGATGAGGTTGGTGAGAGCTGACGCGCTCCAATGTGCTGAGGTGAGGGGAATGGCAGCAGTTCATCCACCAACATGGGAGATGAGCTGGACAATGTGTCAGGGACACAGTTGTCCGCCCCCGGCATGTATTGGATATTGGTGGTAAATTCCGCTATGAATTCCAATTGCCCGAGGCAGGGACGCTGACTTGCGGGTTTGAAGCAGTGTGTGTGTGAGTGGCTTGCGGCCCGTTACGACAGAGAAATGCCGGCCCTCTATGAAGTCTCGGAGTGTTTAATGCCTTCGTAGATGGCTAAGAGCTCTCTGTCGAACGTTGAGT
>OX940974.1:99143543-99359546 GCA_954871275.1 Leptopterna dolabrata
GATATTCACTTGAAATATTATGGATCTTTTGATTTTGTTGATAGGTACTTTAGGAACGAACGTTATGCTTCATGAATAACTACAACTAATTAATGATCGAATTATTGAATCCTGCACATTTTTATGAATCGTAATTCCCGGACTGCTCCAACACTCGATTTAGGGCTTTCCTGTGGGAAGCACGAGGGTAGGTACTGACCACAGAAAACAGTGATCAACGCAGAAGGGGCATCTACACAGGTAAATTATTACACAACGGTTTACTACACAACGGTTTATTATTTCCTTATGCTTCATGAATAACTACAAGAAATTAATGATTGAATTATTGAATCCCGTGCATTTTTATGAAACTTTAATTCCCGGACCGGCTCCAGTAGGTACTCCATTTAGGGCTTTCCTGGAGGGAACTCGATGGTAGGTATTGACCACAGAAAACAGTGATCCACGCAGAAGGGGCATCTATGAAGGTAAATTATTGCACAACGGCTTATTAGACAACGGTTTATTATTTACCTTATGCTTCATTAATAACTACAAATAATTAATGACTGAATTATTGAATCCCGCGCATTTTTATGAAATTTTTGAATTCCCAGGCCTGCTCCAGTACTTGATTTAGGGCTGTCCTTGGGGGGGTGAGAGGGGGGGGGGCGCTTGCGAGTAGGTGTTGATCACAGAAAGCAGTGACCTACGCAGAAGGCACATCTATGCAGGTAAATAACAAACCATTGTGAAATAATTTGCAGCTATTTTTTGAAGTTCTAGTGAACATGAGCTTGTGAGGTATGGTTTTCCATGTTTTTTAGGGCGAGAAGCCCGAAATGAAGTTGATTTCGACCAAATAGTGAAGAATAGAGGTCTTAACGAAGGTTCAGCTCCCAAAATTCATTTTTTATGATTCAAAAACCTAGAAAATTGTCCTAAATACCATAATTTTGTATAACACTAGAAGCAGTATTAGCAGGTGAATCAAGACACTTTAATGACAATATCAAAGATAATTTGTAAATAAAATAGGAGCCTAATTCGTGTTTTTGAGGGCCAAAATTGGTGGAAACCATCAGAAATAACTGTTTCAATTATTGCACATGAAAGAAGCAATAAATGAACAGCAACGTTTCTGTAGGTATTTCCGATAGAATAATAAACCCATGTGACAAGGACTGTGCAGCGTTTTTTAATTTGGACAAACGTTATGGTTCATGAATAACAACAACAACAATAAAATTCTTGATTCCCCCACGTAATGTATGGAATGTGATTTCCCGGCCGGTTCTATGTAGCAATAGACTAGTGGCCACCACGCTGCTCATGCAGAAGACACACATGGTTCATTAAATTGTGACTCTACCTCAGCGAGACCAAAACCTGTTAAATCAGTTTTGGCAAAAGGCATGGTACAAGGCCCACACACACACAAGTAAATATGGAGAGCCGCTGTCGAACCTATTGTGAATATTTATTCACAGCAATCTGTTATTTGAGTATGGTGAGCCGATGATTTCGAAAGTCTTGTGAATATCTATTCACAGCAGTCTGTTATTTGAGTCGCACATTTTAGAATTCGCTGCAGCTCATATAAGCGCCAATCCCTCGTAATCTTGTAACCGCAACCTCCATGCGTTGTTAACTGGTCCAAAAGAAGAAACAGTCCCGAAAGCGCCGCCAGTGGAACATCGGTAGTACAGCTATTCGATCAAGGCACACGCCACCCAAGCCTGGTGTTTACTCTCATTTCGTTTACATAATGGCTACAAGTCAAGAAACACTGAAATTGTTCGAAGTCACATTGTTATAACTTTCAATCTTGATTATTTCAAACATCTCAGGTGCCTTTCAGTAGTTCATTAGCTCTTATAAAATATGTCCCGCGTTGCAATAGCTAATCAATGTATCCGGCGTATCGTACATACAGAAAATTTTTATTTTCACATTTACGTGCGTAGTTATAGAGATGGTCCAGCTAACAACTGTTTGTTTCTTCTGGGATATATCGATACGATTTTCCAAGAAGGATATGCCTCTTGAAGCAAGCAATGAAAAAAAATTACATGTAAAATGTGATGAATTTAAAATTGGTTCATCACGGTGGCGTGAGAAAATGCGCAGGCGGCGGATATCCACCGACATCTACGATCTTTTAGGGAGAGATGGAGGTGAGTGTTAGAATTTGCCCAGGCGGCGGTATTCCACCGACATCTAGGTTCTTTTAGGGAGAGATGGAGGTGAGTGTTAGAATTTGCCCAGGCGGCGGTAGTCCACCGACATCTAGGATCTTTTGAGAGAGGAGATGTTGTCTAGGCGGCGGATATCCACCGATCATCTAGAATCTTTTTAGAGGAGGAGGTTTTGCCCAGGCGGCGGATATCCACCGATCATCTGGGATCTTTTGAGAGAGGAGGAGCAAGGTAGAGGAGAGAAGAGAGAGCTGGTTAGAGGAAGTGTCGAATGAAGCTAAAGCCCCAGGATCCAGGGTTTTATAGGAACTGGAGGCCTCTCCCTCCAACCCCCTGTTAGGGGTTGGTGGTGGGGCCCCAGGTTGTGTACCCTGGGCTCTGTGGCTTGTCTCCCCACTCATTTGTTTATTGACGGAAACTTAACTTTAGCGTTGGATATTGGTGAGAACTTACATTAGAGGAGTGTTCCCGGGAGGGACTCACGACAGAGGTCCCCCCAGTTTGAACCAAGATTCGTGGAGCTGAAGGCGCAAGGTGACAGGAGCTGAGGGCTATAGCAAACACACGTGGGGCTGAAGGCCGAAGACGAGGACTAAACTAAAATTCGTGGGGCTGAAGGCGGAAGGTGAGAAGGGCTGAAGGCGCAAGGTGACAGGGGCTGAGGGCGCAGGCAAACAGAGGTGGGGTTGAAGACCAAAGGTGACAATGGCTGAGGGCCACGGCAAACATAAATGGGGGCGGAAGGCCGTGTTCTTAAAGCTAGGTGGATATATACTTAAGGCTAAGGGTATGTACGTGGGTATAACTAGCAGTGGTATTTACAGTAGTATGTACATTGATGGTGTAGAGTGAATAAGGTGAGTGAGGCTTAAGGTTAAGGACATTTACATAGGTATAACTAACAATGGTATGTACAGGGGTAGTATTTACATTGATGGTTTAGGACTAGTGAGGTGGTATTTACAATGGTGGTGCATAATGAGGGTGATGAAAGGAGGCATAGATGATGAAAGTAGGTAGACGTATAGGTAGTGGATTATTTACAAAACTTACAGTGGTCGTGGGGGTACAATAGAAGAGTGCGGAAGTCCTCCGTTCCCTGGGCGTGGATAGGATGTGGTGTGTGGATGGGTGTAGGTGTGGTTATGTGGAGTGTGGGGGCGCCTCGGCGATGCGGAGGGACCCCTGATAGGAGGAATGATGGACCTACCGGGAGGGTCCTCCGCCTCGACGGTGCGCCCGTGCTGTTGCCGTGTGCGGTGGCGGTGATGGGGCGGCCACGTCGGGGCTGTGAGGGGCGGTACAGTGCGTGTGGATGAATTAGACACAAGCACTGCACCGCCGTCTCAAGGCCCCGCCGTGATTGCTCGGAGCGGGGCGGGGTTATTGGGCCGCCGGGACGCGGGGGATTCGGGGACGCTCCCTCCGTCCGTTTCGCCGCCCGGGCCGTTTCGTCCCGGCGGGAACTATTTTGGATATCCCCGGCGGTGTTGGGGGGGTAGGGGGTGGTAGGGGTTTGATGATGTTGGGGGTTGGTGGGGGAAACTGGATTTTGGGTGGGTTGAAATGTGGGGATTGGGGGGTTGTAATTTGAAATTGGGGTGGTGGGGGGTTGTTCTGAATGGGGGGTTTGAAATTTGTCGGTGGGGGGTTGATTTGAATGGGGGGCGGGGGGGGGCATGAGTTCCGCAAGGCGGAACTCGCGAAGGATGGTGGTCATTAAGGGGTCGGTGGGGGTGTAAGGGGGGTGTACCCCAGTGGCTTGAGCTGCGCGAAATTCGCCGGGAGGTAACCCGGTGATCCGTTGCGGACAAAAGAGAAGCGGTGATGGTGGCCCGGGCGAGGGGGGTAAGGGGGATAGCGGGTCCGGGACGAAAACGTCCCGGAGTATGGCCGCCATTTCCGGATCCGAATCGAAGTCCGGAAACGGCGACGGAGGTGACGGGTGCATCGGGAATAGGTGCGACATTGCGAACGGACGGTGGGAGACTGATAGGAGTTGTTGGGTGAGGGAGCACAGGGGCGGGTTTACACCTGGCTAACGGGACTGTGTGGGGTTTCCCGTCAATTAACAGGGTCGCGGTGGTTGGTGTTGAGCGGATGACTTGAAAGGGCCCGGCATAAAGGGGTTGAAAAGTTTTATGCATGAAGTACGGAGGCTTAATAGGACGTATGGAAGGGTTTTGGTCCAGGAGGGGGATGTGGCTGATGTGGAAATGGCTTGCTTAAGGACCGAGTGCCACCGCTCTATTTTCCCGTTGGATTGGGGGTGGTATGGAGTGGTGCGGATTTTTTGAATCCCGAGGGAACGGAGCAGGTCGGAAAAGTGGGCTGAATCAAACAGCCTCCTCTGATCGACCGTGAGTGTCCGCGGACAACCGTAGTGGCTGATCCATTGATTTAGGAAGGCCGCGGCGACGGCGTCCGCGGTAATATGGGCGAGTGGAATACACTCAACCCAATTGGTTGCACGGTCGATCATGGTGAGGCAGTACCTCTTCCCCTCGGAGGGGGGAAGAGGGCCGACCAGATCTAGGTGCACGTGTTCCCACGGGAGGGAGTCGGGGATGGGTTGAGGAGGTACATGGGGGTGGGCCGAGACCTTAAACTGCTGGCACTTCTGGCACCCAAGAACCCAGGTACGAATATCCGTGTTCATGTGGGGCCAGAAGTAACGTGTTTTGATAAGATCTCGGCTCGCCCGGATGCCGGGATGGTGGAGGGAGTGGTAGTGGAGGAACAACTGCCGCCTCAGCTCCGGTGGGACGTAAGGGCGCGGTGTATCGGCCGTTACGTCGCACCAGAGATCGAGGGGCGGCAGCTGTTCCAATTTGGATGCGGAAATGAGATTGGAGAGGGTGGGGTCGGAATGTGGAGTTTGGTTTGATTTTAGGATTTGTGGGGGGGGGGGGAAGGGCAGTAACTCCTCCACCGGCGCGGGAGTGGGACGGGAAAGCGCGTCCGCCACGCAGTTGTCGGCCCCCGGCAGGTAGCGAATATCGGACGTAAATTGCCCGATAAATTCGAGCTGCCGGAGGCGACGCGGGGAGGCGGATTTGCGGTTTTGGAGGAGAGCGTGTGTTAGGGGTTTATGATCTGTGATGACAGAGAACTGCCTGCCCTCCACGAAGTCACGAAAGTGTTTGATGGCTTCGTGGATGGCGAGGAGTTCTCTGTCGAAGGTGGAGTAATTCTTTTGGGTTGGGGACAGAGTTTTAGAAAAGAACCCGAGGGGTTGGGGGGTGGCGCCGGTGTGCTGGTGGAGCACTGCCCCGATGGCCCAGTCGGACGCATCGGTTGTGATGGAGAGGGGAGCGTGGGGGTCGGGATGGGCTAATAGAGCGGCGTCTACTAGGTCCTGTTTACAATTTTGGAAGGCGGTAGTAAGTTCGGGGGTCCAGGGGATGGGGCGGTTGTCGTGTTTTTTGGCGGGTTGGGGAATGGCGTGTATGAGTGGTTGTTGGTGTTGTGCTGCGTGTTTGATGTGTCTACGATAAAAGTTCAACATACCCAGGAAACGGCGGAGTTCCGTCACGGTGCGGGGCTGGGGGAAATCTGTGATAGCGTGAACTTTATCTGGGAGGGGCTTGATTCCGTCGGACGAGACTTGGTGGCCGAGGCAGCGGACGGAGGGTTGGGCGAGGACGCATTTTTCTGTGTTGATTTGAAGTCCTTCGGCAGAGAAGATGTCTAGGATCTGTTTGAGGTGGTCTAGGTGTTCCTGGGGGTTTCGGGAGGCGATCAGGTTGTCATCCAGAAAGCAGAAGACAAACGGGAGGCCCCGTAGGATGTTGTCCATATAACGTTGCCATGTCTGGGCAGCGTTCCTGAGGCCGAAACCCATCTTGACATACTCAAACAGCCCGAAGGGTGTGATAATTGCGGTTTTTGGTATATCGGGGGGGTGTATGTGTATATGGTGGAAGGCCCTAGATATGTCGAGGGTGGAAAATATGGTTGTGCCGTGTAGGTGGGAGGAAAAATCTCGAAGGTGGGGGACATTGTACAGGTCGGGTGTAGTTTTGGAATTTAAGCGGCGGTAGTCGCCGCAGGGGCGGATATCCCCATTGGGCTTTTGTACTATATGAAGCGGGGAAGCCCAAGGGGATTTTGAGGGGCGGATAATTCCGTCCGCGATCAATTTGTTGAAGTGCTGACGGGCCTGGGAGAGTTGCAAGGGGTGGAGGCGTCGGGCTTTGGCGGAAATTGGGGGTCCGGTGGTTTCGATAAAGTGCTGTATCGTGGAAAGATGTGCTGAGGGGCGGCGCTGGGGTTGATATTGTTGGAGGAGGGCTTCAAATTTGGTTGGTGGGCGGTCGATTGTGTGGATGAATCCGGGGATTGGTTTGCTGGTGGAGGGGTCTATCAGGCGCGCGTTTTTTACGTCGACCTGGAGGCCGAAATATGCTAGAAAGTCGGCCCCCAGGATCGCCTTCTCCACGTCCGCCATGGTAAAGTCCCACTCGTACGCGAGTCCGCTCATGTATATGGATGAGCGGTACGTCCGGTACGAGGGGATGGTAGTACCGTTGGCGGCGTAGAGGGTTTGGCGGTAACAGCGCGCCTGACGACGTAGAATCGAATTTGGAAAAATGGAGAGCGCCGCCCCTGTGTCTATTAGGAATGGGATGCTGGTTTTGCCGCATTTTAAGAATAGGCGTTGATGGGTGGGGGTGGAGTGAGGCAAAATTGCGGAGGCTGTGGGGGGGGGGGGGGAATTGTGGCCGGGAGCAGGGGTGTCGGAGTTGAGGGGTGGTGGTGGCGGTGGGGGTTTGTCCCCTGCGAAAGAGACGCGGTTTGATTTTTTGCCGTTCCGGGTTGGGGGAACGGTGGGGGGGTTGTTTTGAGTTGGGGTGGCTTCGTGAGGTGCGGACGGAAGGTTGGAGGACCTGGTGGCGGTTGTGGAGGGGCTGTTCCGGGGTGGGGGAACGGTAGATGGTGGGGAGAGGGTTCTGGCGGTGCCGTGAGGCGTGGCCGGCAGGGTGGTGGTCCTGGTGGTAGATGTGGGGGGGCCGTTCCGGGGTGGGGGAACGGTTGGTGGTGGGGTGAGGGGCATGGTTGCGCAGCTAGGCGCGGTTGGAGGGTTGGCGGCCGTGGCGGCGGCGTAGGAGGGGTAGCGTTTTTTGGTGGTGGTGGTGGTGTGAATTCGGGCCGGGGGGGGTTGGTGGGGGTCCCCCCCGTGTTGGCGAGGAGGGGGGCCCGCCGGATTTACCGGCGGGCGTCCGCGTTTCCCTGCCCGGAGGGGAAGGAGCAGGGGGGTTGGCATTTGCGGGCCTCCCCACCGAAGTTTACATGGTAGAAACACCGGTGGGGGGGGTCCGCGGGGAGGTACGCCGTCTTGGAGGGGCGAGGTGTGGCGGAGGGGGTCGCAGCGGCCGGCGATCTTCCCCTACGTTGTTCCCGAGGGGGGGTGGGGCGGCGCTCGGGTGAAAGCTGGCGTCGGCGGTCGGTGGAGGGGGTGCGGCGGCGCTCGATGGAGAGGGGTCGGCGCCTGTCGAGGGAGGGAGGCCGGCTGCGTTCCCGTGACGTCGTGCGGTCTCGTCGTGGTGTTGAGGTGCGGGGTGTGCGGACCTCGCCGACGCCGGGGGCTGCGGCGAGGTCGTGGACGGTGTCGGCGAGGCGAAGCAGGGGTTCATCCGGGCCGTCTAGGTGGCTGGCGAGCGCCATCTGTATGGGGTGGGGAAGAGCGCGCAGCCAGAAGGTCCGCGCGATGTCGGTCGTCATGATCCCCTGCAGTTGGTGACGCAGACGGCGGTAGAGGTGGGAGGGCTTGAGGTCGCCGAGGTGCTGTGGCTGCGAGAGCGCGGCGACTCGTGCGATTTTTGACGGTTGGTAGAGGGTTATGAGGCGGCTGCGGAGGTCGTCGTACGCAGCGACGGCGTCGGGGGAGATGTCCGACGTCTGAAGGAGGATGTCGTATGGGAGTAGGGATATGATCCTTGAGTAGCGGGTTTTTTGACTGCGGATGTTGGCGGCTGAAAACGCAGCGTCCACCTGAAAAAACCATAGAGCAGGATCGTGAGAATAGAACGGGGGAAGTGACAGGGGAAATAACGCAGAGGCCGTCATGACGTCGGCGGCGGCGTGTGCGGCGGTCGCAGCGGCGGCGGCGGCGGCGGCGTTGGGCGCCTGTGAGGAGGTGGAGCCGGACGGTGAAAGGGTGGAGAACGGGTTATCGGCAGTGGCCGCCGCGTCTGTTGTCGGGGCGGCGGGCGGCTGCAGCGTGGCTGGTCGGAGGAGTGGGGGCGATGGCGAGTTCGGGTCCATAGCTGAGGTCTGAAATTTGAAAACTCAAATTTCAAATTTCAAATTCGAAATTCGCAATAATTGGGAGCGGAGGTGTGTGTGGTTGAGCTGGGATGTGAGAGCTGTGCGATCTCCGAGCGGTTGAGGGTGGGCAAAAATTGCGAAATTTAAACTGACTGATTAACCGAATTTGAAATTGAAATGGGGACACCGAACTTAACTTGAGACTGGGGGTTGACACATTAGGTGGGAAGGAAAGGAAGGTTGAGTGAACGTCGGGTTCACCACTGTGATGAATTTAAAATTGGTTCATCACGGTGGCGTGAGAAAATGCGCAGGCGGCGGATATCCACCGACATCTACGATCTTTTAGGGAGAGATGGAGGTGAGTGTTAGAATTTGCCCAGGCAGCGGTATTCCACCGACATCTAGGTTCTTTTAGGGAGAGATGGAGGTGAGTGTTAGAATTTGCCCAGGCGGCGGTAGTCCACCGACATCTAGGATCTTTTGAGAGAGGAGATGTTGTCTAGGCGGCGGATATCCACCGATCATCTAGAATCTTTTTAGAGGAGGAGGTTTTGCCCAGGCGGCGGATATCCACCGATCATCTGGGATCTTTTGAGAGAGGAGGAGCAAGGTAGAGGAGAGAAGAGAGAGCTGGTTAGAGGAAGTGTCGAATGAAGCTAAAGCCCCAGGATCCAGGGTTTTATAGGAACTGGAGGCCTCTCCCTCCAACCCCCTGTTAGGGGTTGGTGGTGGGGCCCCAGGTTGTGTACCCTGGGCTCTGTGGCTTGTCTCCCCACTCATTTGTTTATTGACGGAAACTTAACTTTAGCGTTGGATATTGGTGAGAACTTACATTAGAGGAGTGTTCCCGGGAGGGACTCACGACATAAAATATTAATTGATGACACACAACATAGTAGATGCTATCATTTGTTGTAGTAAATATACGTAATTGATTCGATGCACTAGACTGAACTAGATTCCATGCACTAGAACGTAATAACTATGTATTATACTGAGAAAAATGGAGGCTATCACTTCTCCAGACGTCATCAGATCAGCCTTCACTAGCATTTTCCAATCAACAGCCTCTTACGGGGATCGTCTTTTGCGGGAGCAGTGTGACCAGAGAGCTGTGGGGCAGCGCTCGGAATATACGCGAGTAGGTTGGAGCTCCCGCCCAAACAGACCAAAAGTTATTTCGTGGTTGAAACCTCAGTGTCATTCAGATATTCTAATTTGTAATTCGAATAGTTTTTGTGTGAAGAAAACAAAGTACATTTGCTCAAGTAACTTCTGAGTCACAGATGATTTACTTTCCCATTAATTAAGTATGTACTTACTTACCCGTTAAAATAATAAATTTTCTTTCGTTCATCTAGCCTCAAATGAATGTTGTACGAAAAAATTTCGTACTTTACATTGTCAAAATCCCAGGTAGTTGTGCATCAAAACAGATTTCTTATAGAAAACTACGAAGCCATTTGATATGATTTTAAAATCGTTCTAACGTAGGTAGTATCGTATTATGAAATGAATATGTAATTAGGTAGGATTACTATTGTCACAAGTTCAATCCGAGAAGGTTTGGATAACCCTTTTCAAAACCACCATCAGAGCAATCCTGGATTTCGGTGGAATCTTGTATGGAGCAGCGTGTAGTACCCTACTGAAACGTTTGAATGTAGTTCAATCGAAATCTCTGAGGTTATGCCTGGGTAGCTTACAGTCAACACCAGTCCAGGTCTTACTTGCCGAGTCATGCGAACTGCCTTTATATCGTAGGCGGCAAGAACTATCTGACCGATTTCTTCTCAAAATATTCTCCACGAGGACAAAGCTATACAACTCATGGTTCAATATCAACGTTAGTGATTTGAGCAGTCGATACTGGCAACATAGGAACTCACAGCTACTATGTCAAAGCATCATGCGAGTAATGCCTATACTGCCATTGACGGAACTACACGTCAAACCACCAAACTTCCAGCTGCCATACGAGGCTCTGCACCCGAAGTTGACAACCACCAAAGTCTTCATGAATAAAACGATTCCTACAAGCCCGGTCAACGCTATATTCGGAGAGGAAGTGGGGAGAAGGTGGCCTATGTCACGTTTCATATTTACTGATGTATCGAGACGGGACGGCAAAACAGGTTTCGCTTGCTATGATTCGTCTAATGGACAACAAAGATCGATCCGGGCTCCTGACCAAATGTCCGTATATACTGCCGAAATGATGGCAGTTCGAAAAGCTATCAAATGGGGGGAGGAAAACGCTGGTGAAGATTTAGTGATTTTCACAGACAATCTCAGCTCAGTAACTAAACTGAAAGGTATCACACCGTATAGTAGACTCTCTTCGACGGAACGCGAGGTGTTACAAACGGTCCAGAACAGATTTGAGGTGAATCGGAAAACTACACTTGCATGGGTAAAAGCCCACGTTGGCGTGACCGGCAATGAAACAGTGGATCGATACGCCAAAATGGCTTTGAACAGCGAAATAATCACCGAAATGAAATTTCCCCGAACTGTCGTTAACCCATGGATACGCGAACAGCAACAAGTCCAGTGGCAGGAGGAGTACCGTCAAGACCTAAGAGGAACCTTTTACAAGACTGGATTCCCATCCGTCAAACAACGACCATGGTTTCATTGTGGAGGGATCTACCCTCGAAACATGATAGTTACAGTGACTCGCCTTCGAAGCGGCCATGGGCTGTGTAAGAAGTACCTAAGTGAAAAGGGAATGAGCCAGGACTCTTCCCTATGCAACACCTGCTACTCGGATGAAGACCTGGAGCACTTAGTGATGTTGTGCGTTAAGTATGAAACTCGAAGGGACTGTATGCTCAAGGAATTGAGCAAAGTTGTACAAATGCCAACGAACTTCACCAGTATTGTATACTCCAATAACGCTGAAGTTATATAAAATATTGTATAAATTTGTAAAAGATTGTGACATAAATATCTGATAATATATAAAAATAAATAAATGGCTATGGCGAAAGCTAATGCCAAATTTAAAAAAAAAAGGTTTGGATACCGCATTAACCGAGGTAAGTTGACATGGGGCATTTTTAAACGATTTTTTCAAGTCAATTAATAGTGCTATAGTCACTTATTACGAGTTACTTGTACTTTTTAATTTTCTCAGGTCAGATATGGTATGTACAATGTACATGCAATTAATTTCGAGCACTGATTTTCAGATAAACAACGTTTTTCCTCCGACGAGTACGCCAACAGCATTTTGTATTAACTTGGTAAGTAGGGATCGTTTTTTAAACTATTCTTTTTACAGGTGTATAAACTAGGTATTAAAGGTGCCAACCTAGTATTTTTCGACTACATGAACGCTACTTAACTATAGACGTTTTTGGCCGGTTCATCAATTCCCAAGTTAAACCGGCGGATACCTAGACCAAAGTTTCAAACTGCCTCTTGACTGGTAAATGCGTTCATCACTGGCAATAATTAAGCAGGGAGATTAACTGAGAGATAGTGCATGGATGAGGGGGAAAACCGAATATTTAACCTACTGATGAGCAAAATACCGTGTGCCCCAAAAAGAACCTTACAGTTTGTTAGGTTGTCGCTTGCAAGTAATTTTTGAAGGGTTGTTGCAAAATTTAGCGTGGTGTAATCATAAATACGTATTCACTGGTCAAAAACATGACGAAGTAGAATAATGAAATAACGGAAAACGTTATTCGGTATCTAGGCCTATTCAGATGAAAAAGAAATATGAGTCGGTAGGTATCTATACTCTTTAATACAACGATAAGTGATTATGAATAGTTTTAGTTGAGAGATTCTATTCAGTTTTAGTGTCTATCAGGTCCTAAATAAATGTGGGTACATCGATGAGTAGGAAACTCATTATACAGCTAGACCTCTGTAAGAAAATTTTCTGCATTAGGTACCTACTCTCGTCACATTCCTTCAAAAATGAGCTTCCTGAATATTTTCTATTATCTCATTCAACAGCACTACTTTTTGTGCGATTGCAAAAACAGCTAACCTAAAGACTAGGGGGCCAACGGTCAGGAGGTTAGGATAAATCCTCGATGACAAAAAGAGCAAACGGAAGCAACAACCGGACACGTATATTATGTCATGTAAATAAATAGAGCAAACGCTGTAGCCGGTGGAGAAAGGTGCTTTGTGTTTCAGTGCGATCACGGTTCTCACCTATATTCGCATAATTGAAGGTAAGCTTTCGCTTTTTTGCATTCTCTTCTCACCTACATTCGAATCTATCGCTCTTTTTACACCCGCCCTACTTTGTTGCTGAACCATACAGCTGACTCCGATGATAAAGACAACAAGTTATAATATGATCCCTTTGGGAGGTCGATATTCACGGAGCAAACATACTATGTGACAAAAATGCTGCTTTAGTCTAAGTATGAGCCTCTCTGACGTCAGCAACAACCGTATCATATTACTGATAGTTCTCTTTAGTTGTAGATTAATCATTAGGTACCTTCCCACGAGAAATCAATTTTTGATCTATTTAATTTTGCTGACGAAACACGTCGTTGAGTTTTCGCGAGTAATGATTAGTTACAGATGAATCATTACACACGAAAACTCAACTTTTCTGTAATTTAATTTTGTTGATGTACCTAACACTTTTGTTGAAGTCACACCGCATTCTTGATAGAGCAGATGACCGCTTCAGATGTGGCTATATCATTTTAAGTTGAATACTATTATAGGAGTCTCACCCAACGTTTGCGAGGGGTCTGCAAGGGTAGCACAACGGTCGCTGTACATTAGAGGCGTAGGCAGACTTCGCATGAGCAGACTTGATCTTCACCCATGTTTGGTAAGGAGGTAAATGAGGAATGGTATTTTCATGGATAGGATGATACCGTACATCTATCATTTCAATTGAGGAGGCAACAACGAATTATATGACTGACATTAAGTAATACCCAGGCAGAACTTTTGTATTTAAACCTATCCATCATCCGAGGTTTTGACTCGGAAAAGGTCACTAATTCTAAATACCAACTTTGACGAACTGGAGATGATGCGATAGCCACCAAAATCCCAACTTGTAGAAACATCTTGAGGAAGAGAAGTAGGGCGAGTCGTTATGGCTGCACGCTACTTTCCCAGGAGCTGTAACTTAAGTGCATCCGCCGCAAACTTCGCTCGCTTCGCGGGATCCCTCGCCGAAACATTTAGCTAATGAAAGTGAGAAGTTCTAATTGTAACGAACAGACACGGCGCAATCATCAGCCTTTCAACCGCACTGGTCTCAACAGAACAGCGGGAACTAGGGGAGAAAATATTAAAAATGGAAAGAAAGAAAAAAAAAAAACTTTGACAAGTATATGAAGAAATATGGCGGTTTTGATGTTGGGAGTTATTTACCGAGGGAACTGAGCAAGAAGTGGTTAATTCCTCGGAACCTAAATGATACCTTGTGTTTGAAGGGAGGAACTGAAAAAGGAAACGTTCATGCTAGTGGAGTTTGGCTTCTGAGCACTTAATTAAACATGTTCTTTTTGTGATGCAATGCTACTGGAGGTATGGAAAGCTTTGAATCACGCATATGCAATATACAACTAAGTGGAGCCTGGACAGCACATTATGAAAACCATGATTTAGATTCTCTGTGTTGAATGTCACAGAGTAGACGGTAAAGTGGTACTGTTTCTGGGGTGATACCTATATTTTGGGGTTCCGTTAGAACTGCTACCCAGCCATGGTCAATTCCTTGAGATCTGATTAATTTTCCTCTCCAGAAGATTAACTTATTTTCTCACTAAGAAGGGACTTTTCAGGATCAAAGTGGACAAATTATGAGTGATGGATACTTGTTATAACAACTTTTTCAATGGTCTATCAATCTGAGGTAAGCCTTGATAAGAAGAAAATTCCATCAATGCAGGGCACCTACCGATAGCAGGCAAAAAATATAACTTTCATAGTTGTCTTTACTTTTCAAGTTCGTTCCTACACAGACTACTTTGTCTCTTCTAGTTGAAGTTCATGTTATTAAGACTTGAATTGACGAAAAAAGCCACACAATAATGAAAAATAATAAAAAAATCACGTTACGTGCCTGGCGTGATGCTTCCGTCGCTGGCTTGCAACAGTGTCAGTAATTTTTTTCCAGTTGTAATAACTGTAGTTTATGTTATTACTAAATAGCGTTTGCAAACGGTAATGTTAATTATGTGATGGGAATTTAGCCGCTAGCGTGTAGTAACTTTACTCCTAGAGGTAGTTAAGGGTTAGGTGTTATGCGGCACCGTCCTTGGTCGGTTCGAATCCAAAACCCCCCTCGTCCCACCAATAGGCGTGGAGGCAATAATATCAGATCCAATATCCAATGAGGTTACACATGGAGAAGATTTACTCAAGTCACAAAAATTAAGCCGTCCAACTACAGGACCACTAAGGCCTTGGCCCAGAAGTTGGAAACGATCAAAGATTCAAACATAAAAAGTCTGTTAAAAAAGCGATGTCAATTTTCTCTTACCTGAACCGTAGTCCCTCTGCCAGCCCCACTTCACAATTTCTTATTGTCAGAGGATTTTCTTTGTTTCAGAGGAAACGTGTTTAGATACGCCCAACGGCCTTACCAGGTGGAATAAACCGGTTCCCGTGAGATCACCGAAGTTAAGATACCTCGAGCGTGGTAACACTAGGATGGGTGACGCCGTGACACGTGTTGACAAGTCCAAGTATAACCCATGTAGCAGTTGGGCGAACCCCTCTCCACTCAAGGTGGCGATGCAATGAGTAGCCAAGTAAAGAACGAAATTATCAGGAATTCTGATCCTCTGATTTGAGGACAGCTGATCACGCCCGCGACGCTGGCAGGGCAGTCGGACGAAAAGCCCCAGCTGGAATGGCTGTTTACTTTACTGTGTTTCGATATAAAAAGTGGAAACAAGAAGTAAAACGCCAACATCCTTGTTATAAACGAAAATAGACCAAGCTGTCCAACTGTCTAGACCTCAACATTTCAAGTAAGACCCAATATCAGTTGTTTTCTCATTTGGCGGCGCCTTTATAACACTATTCACACTGGGCCAGTTCAAGACAAACCCTAGGTAATTTCGATTTTGAGCTTACCCTGGAGTTGACACCTTCAGAAAATTTAACAAGTCATTGTTTTTAATGAATGATACAGTTTTGTGGAGATGGCAGCTGATTTGTACCGGGTTTGATTCTCACGGGGAATTTTTCCGAGAATCCATTTAATCAACCATTATTATGCCTTATTCAAGAGACTGATGAGGGGTCCATTTTATTTAGAGCGCTTGGCTCAGGAGTAATTCATAATCCGGATTCTTCTATATTTCTCAAAGGTTGGTAGATCCCAACTGTACCTACATCATCCCTTTGCCGAGAAGACTAAAATCAGGCTAAAAAAATACTCGACATCTTATTGAGTGCGAAATCGGAACTCCCAAAGAGAAGGAGCCTCAGCATGTCGATAATGTAGTTGTTTGTAAATGCATCATCATCAATATTTTGACACTTGAAGTCCTATTTTATGCCTCAGAATGCGAGTGAAGCAGTTATTTCGAAACATATCATATCTGAACCTGATTGTATTGTATACTAAAACATTGTCAAAATTGTCTAGACTAAACGTCTGCCAAGATTAATGGCACATTGCTTAGTCTTAACCGACCGTACGTGTAGATATTGATCTATACGGCATATGTTTGATTGCAAACATATGACAAATAATCAATGCAGTAGTTACAGATTAGGGTGGATACAAGAATTCTATATATTATAATTTGACCGAATGTTAGGCATGAAGCATAACGCGTAGTTTGGAAAAAAGTCAAGATAATTTTTTATTGTTAATTACCAATAACAAACATACATTATTGGGTTTAAGGTTTGCGCATTCGCAGCAGCTACGATTTTTGCTATTGTTACTAAATCGATTCAATTTTCTAAGAGAAACACCCCAACTACCCACCAAATTTGAGCAATGGCGCCATTGGTTCGTGGGGTGATTTTTACCTCAGATTTGGTTCACCCATGCGGAGTGGCTATACCATTCATCCCATCGAAACCCAACCCTCATGATTCCAAAAAATTTCAGCAAAATCGGATTTGAAGTGAGAAAGTATGGCTGTGGCAAGAAGTTGCGGACACGTATACAGGTAGACATGGAACCAAATTATTTGTTCAGAAACCTCCATAACGTAAAAAGCGAGTGGAAATTTAGATTTTTGAGACAGAAAAAATGTATCCACTTAAAATGATTTATTGGAAACAAAGCTTCTTCCTTCCTCTTCCTTGTTAGACTAGGAAGCAAAGTCCTTTAATATTAGTCAAAGATATTTTTGCGTAAAGAATAATAAACGTTTTAGATTTTCTAACTAGAAAATGGTTCAAAACCTAAGACAATCTCCAGTTTTTCATTTTCCTAAGGAATTAGGACCACGCCCTGCTGGATACCCATTTTTTTCTTCCGTATCGGCTAACAGACCTAATGATATAATCACATATGATCTTGGAACGTCAATCAATTTATCCTCTTAGTGTTTCAATCAAGCTGCGGCGTGAACGTGAGTGTTGATGAACCGCGCGTAACCCAACCTATAGTTTATTGAACTGTCTCCGTTCGATAGCCCACCGAGAGACGTAAATTATTTCCACCAGCCGGTACTAATAATTATTTACTTGAAAGTGTGAAAGTTCATTTGCGGGTCTGAGGAGGTTACTGCGAGCATGATGGCGTCTCCAAGGTGGCAAAAGAGGATGACGTTTTGGCAGATCAAACGAGGAGTGACGGCGGGCGAAGATCCGGAATCCAGAAACCCGGTTGGTTCTTCTTCTCCGCATGCATATTTGATCGAGACAGTCGAAAGGCGAGGTGGCAAGAAGGGAAACTTGAGATTAGCCAAGTTAGAAGAGGTTTAATGAATGTGTTAAGAGAGAAAGAGAGGGGAGTGCTGGAGCGCTCTCGGATGGTGGAAGGTTAATGTAAGGTGGAAAGTTTTCAACATGAGTTTCAACAATGGGGAAATAGGTCCACCTTTCCAACCTCCTGTCATTCAACCCGTTCCACAGAAATATCTGCCTCATACTGTCAGCATCTTCCACGTGTTCGGCAGTATAGTTCATGGTTAGAGGAGTTAGTATTTGTGTGGGCACAGCGCGCTAGTAACTCACCAAACAACTGTTATCGACAGATTGGTTTTTAATTAAAGGCAAAGATGCATGTTCGGGATGAGATGGATACTGAAATTTCGCTTCCACCCTCTTACCCAGCGGCATTTGTCTGTCTAATAATTGTTCCACGAAAAACGACGAATGGTGTTATGACATTAATTATGTCATTGATTCACATTTCGAGGGTATACTCGTTCGAACATTGCTGAATAGTAAATAAAATCATCAAAGTGTATACTTTGATGATTTTATTTACTATTTGCATCAGGTATACGTACACTAACATCAGGTGCGATGCATGATACCAATTTTCTTCTGTAGTGGCTATTACTGTGCTTCACATCCTCGTAGTGTATGGCTATCTGTTTCATGGATTTTAAAATATTGCTATTTATAGGTACTCAAGTTATATGTGGCTGTCTCAGCAACACCTAGCTACCACACGTTAACATTTATGTTTTCTTATCTTCACAATAATGGAATCAGTGCCGTTAAAAAACCACTTGTACGGGATTTTTATAGTTTAGTGGTCCGAATTTTGTACGCGGGTTATATAGATATGGTGTGAAATTAGGTGACGACCCATGTCTATCTTGATAGGATCTGCGCACGTATTTATTCAATTTTTTTAGTGAATGTAGATTTCATCCTGAGAATTTTGACACCAACCGCACTGTCCTACGATTAGTAGTTCTTTTTCTATGATTTTTCAAAGATTCCAGAGGTTCCTACGTTGCACCCCTCTCGCCTGGACGGGACCCCGCTGACAGTTGTGACGTAGGAACCTCTGGAAACTTCGAAAAATCATAGAAAAAGAACTACTAATCGTAGGACAGTGTGGTTGGTGTCAAAGTTCTCAGTTTCGTTAAAAATTACTGTAAACAATTTTGTGACCTATGCGCATCCCCAATCTAAAAAATGTTTTCCAGGGTGGTTACAATATTTCCCAAACACCGTTCGTGTTGGGAAAGGAAATCAATAAACAGCTATGATCTGAGGTGAAAATATTGGATCATTTTATAGTGGGTGAATACAAATTAAACTGCACCCAAATTTCACTTGAGGATCCTGGCTAGCAATTTATGTTTCTTTAATTTAATCATCTGTTTTATCGAGCACAATCGAGTGGGGCAGAAGATCAACACTATCAAAACTAAAGAGATGCGTATCAATGTACGGAATTATCACTCAGATTAAGAGGTGAACATGTGGAATGGGCTGACTCCCTTGTTTACTTGGCGAGTGTGGTGGCCGAGGAGATAGGCAGTGACCAGGATATGAACGCTAGAATTAAAAAAGCTAACGAAGAGTTTGTCCAGCTTTATCCGGGGGTGGAAGAGCGGACACTTCCAGGCGAACCAAGCTGAGAATCTTCAATTTATTCCAACGTGGAGTCAGTGCTCTTGTACGGATGCAAGACCTGGAAGGTAGCCTACAGGTCTCCATGAACAGGTGCCTTCGGCGGATAATAAATCCTCTAAACATTGATTGACTTAGCGATATAACTTTCTGTTGATAAATAACATAGCAAGTTCAACAAGAGAGAATCAACTGTATTAACAATACCAAAGCGACCTGTCAAGTAACTAACAGGGTTGCCTTTCGGCACAGCCTAGTGCGTGCGGTGGTAATTCTTTGGTGGGTTTGATTCTAAGTAATTGTGCACAGTTATTTTCAAGCTTGTGGTACACTTTTATACAACTATATTTGAAAGCAATAGATATTTTATAATTCTTTGTGATGAACCTTTTCACATGATACCCACAACTTTGTGCTGCGGTCGGTTGATAAGAGTTGTTTGTATAAACTAACTTCTGCCAATGGGCTATGCGCACTGTCGTGGTATCCTCCCAGAACCACTCCTTGTACAATTAAGATCTCGCTAATAAACACAGATGTGGGGACGGAAGACGCAGGAGAATCGAGGAACCTAGTGGGGATCCCCACCATCCTCCACCAGTATGGAGGATGGAGGGAGATAGCCCTAAGGGCTATATAAACTCGCCTCCTTCGCCTTTCCAACCATTCTACGCTCTCCTCTAGTCGCTGTCTACTCTCTCACCTCGTTCCTCCTCTCGCTCTCCTCCTCCTAAAAGATCCCGGGCATGGTGGTAGCCTCCCAGCTATAACCAAACCGGGCACAGCCTCCTAAAAGATCCTGGGCATGGTGGTAGCCTCGCGCTATAACCAAACCAGGCAAACGCTTCCCAAAAGATCCTGGGCATGGTGGTAGACTCTGTGCTATAACCAAACCAGGCAACATACCCGAAAAGATCCCGGGCATGGTGGTAGCCCTCGCGCTATAACCAAACCGGGCACAACCTATCCTAACACCTCTAGTGGTGAATGCTCGTCACCTATGCATTCACTACATGCACGTATTTATTTTATTGTTATAAATGAAAGTAGGTTCCATTCTGAAAATTTTGATACCAACCACACTCTCCTACGATGAATAGTTCATGGTGAATAGTGAGATGTTACAAGAAATTGGGTGCAGACCAACTACAGATAAACACGTCCCTTTTGTTTTTGAAATTACGATTTCGGAGGCCATTGTTGTTTCGCTGTTGTTTCGTTCAATCATAATATCTCTGAGGTCTTTTAAGTGTGTCTGTTGTAATAATGTTTTTCTTGACAGGTACTCAAATCTATTTTGAAAAAAAAAACAAAAAAAACAAACTATAGGATCCAGGTTCGGTAAAAAAACACACAGACACACAAAGATTGAACCTACACCTTGGATAAACAATAAATCATTTTTCGGCATTTCATAATTCTGTTTATCAAATTATATTTCAACCTGTTTCACTAGCGTCTTATGACCATACAACCCATGTGATATACAAAGGTACGGAATGCTATTATTTGATATTTGCTGAGCGCCAGTTCCATTGTGTATTCGATACTTCTCGCTCAGATGAATAGCAACCGTTCCTAATCGGTTCACGCCATAAAACCTCGTAAAGAATCACACACCTTCACCCGTTCACAGTAATTCACGGTGTGTATCTAGCAAAGCTGTTTCAACAGTCCCGTAAGTAAACTAAATGTTTACTTACTTTCAGTGGCACCATCAATTTCATTTTTCTGGGGGTAGGTACAGTATGCGAATGTTGAACAATAATTTGATAGGTACACCAATTTGAATGAAAAGAAAGAATCTAATGGCCCAAGCGGCAAGAACTATATTAATATAATCGTATCCCTTGACCATTATTTCAGATATTCCTCGTCACCATTTTACTGCCTTCCTTAGTGTAAGAATATGAGATTAGGCAGATTTAGGGGGATTCAGTATAAGAACTCGCGCGTGTCCTTAAAGATACGACTTTTGCGCTATGGATGGCTGCATGTTCGTTTTGTTCCTTTGCATATCACGACTAAATGAGTCATCTAAATTATATGAAACTTTAAGGATTTATGTGTCAAGTGTAGGTCATCTTGAAATCTGCAACCATCAAAACTTCAGACAAACTGATTCGGGCAAGGCATGCGAAGGGGGAAATGTCAAACTTTGATAAAACACTATGTATCAGGGTTAATGAAACGTAGGGAATATGTCAGCAGTTGAGCTTGGTATCGATTGTTTGTTTGTGTGTGTTTTTGTGTGTGTGTGTGTGCGTGCGCGCGCGTGTGTGTGTGTGTGTGTCTAAATATGAGTACAGTGGTCGCAATTTCGATGTTTCTTTAGCAATTTCGGGCCCACTCTTATGCAACACACTGGGATTGTCAATATTCAAGTCTAGATGGGATTGTTTTTCGTTAGCGTTGTGCAGGACAGAATTTACGAATTGTTTAAAATATTGGTGGTAAGATTTAGCTGAAGGACGGTGGTTATTTGCGGGTTAGTACCTGGTTAATGGCAAAATGAACTGTATTGAAATCCAGAGCACCCGCACCGGGTGAGGCCCTAAATGGTTTTATATAAGTTTCATCAAAGTCAGACCGTAAAATTTGTCTGCGCAAATGAGAAACTTGCACCAACCACTCGAAAGATAATAGATTTTTCCATGTCCATAGTATTTTTCATGAGTAGCCAAATCGGTTAATTTATATTGAACATTATCACATCTGAGTCCATTGGATAGCCTCTGTAATTTGTGCGTGACTCAACAATATGTTTTCTTCATTGCTCCGGTGTTCATTTTTCATAGTTTTTAGTAACTTTGTCAAGTCTCAACGCATCATCATCATCACGTCAGAAAAATATCCGAAACCATTGTAGGTACATACCCGTTGCCCGAGAACTCCTGATAACAGGTGTTCACTGAGCACATGGCGTACTTTCTCCAACTGCTGATGCGCCTTTCATGGTACACTGAAGGTAGCAGAGTACTCGTAAAATACCCTTGAAAGCGCTGCCTTGGTAATTTATTCAATTAATTTTGGAGTAGCTACGGTCCGAGTTTCTCAATATCGCTGACTCGCAGCTTTATATAGTTAGTTGCATGGAGCTGAACTTTTTCGAGGGGAAACAAGTGAAGATACGTTTTACTTAATGCGATTACTTGGTGAGGGTGAAGGGAGTTATGAGATTGGCTTAGTCCGCACATGATGATCCAAATTCTCAGCGTTATTCCTTAGTCGAGCCATCCATAAGGAATGTGTATTAAATGTCGAAAGTATTTAGATTTTCATCTTGTCTGACAATGATCGATTTTTCAAGTTAGTAATGCGTTTGTGAAAATTACCCACAATTTAGTGTTTCATTTAATTCCAAAATTGTCTGCTTTTGTGTGAATATAATAGAAGATATTACGCTTCACTGAATTCCAATTTCTGAAACCCACTTCTTCCAAAGAAAATAAACTATCCAAGCACTTGGAGAACGCATATCTTGTGGATCTACGTATAAGAATGGTTTAATAAGCTGAAATTTGGAGGGTACGTGCGGCCGAAATGGTCCTTTTGAATTTCACCAAGAATTTTCTTCTCCTCTTGGGGTGATTTGATGAGAATGAGGTAACGGTGAGGTTTGGATATGAGAGTGAGTGTGATGGATGAGAAGGTGCTGGATCTAGCGTTTAAAAGGTTAACACCTATGGCGAAGCCATGGAGGTTACCACCACTAAAAACGCTAGAGGGTTTTTCCCAGGGGTTGCCACTCTGGTTGGTTATCACCATCCCGGTTCCACCATTCTGAGATCTTTTAGGTTATAATGGCAAGGAGATGTGAGGAGAGAGAGAGAAGTCATCGACTTAAGGTTTGAGCGTAGAATGAAGAAACGGAACGGCGGGTTTTTATATGATCCTTTCCACCCTCCCCCACCGACCGTTGAGGGATGGTAGGAAGGAGTAGGGTTCGCCTGCAGTTGGTCATATACGCCTCTTCATTCGTTTGGTTTATTTGTACAATCTTAATATGAGATAAAAGAGTGATGTTCTGGGAGGATATCACGACATTTCTCATACAGTTAGTATGAGCTTGGGTTTACTGAATGAGGATTTTGGGGTTAATATATCCTTATTCATAATTTTCGTCCGTTGGGGTTAATATAGCCTTATTCATAGTTTTCGACTAATATATTATACCTATATATATTTTTTTTTTTTCAACGACCTAGTTTTGAGCCATATGGTAGAAACATGGGAGATTTTGCTATTCATGACGGGAAGGGGAGGGATAGGGTAGTTTATGTGGGTGGGGATGGGATGGAAGAAGTCCGATTTAATTTTTATTATTCGATTTTTGTCGTCAGCCCGAAGTAGGTACTCTTATTCAATTTTTGAATAAAACTTTATACTTACTGGTTAATTTATTTTCGGGTACGGGTGAGATGGTGGAAAAAACTTGGTTCAATATATTCTGGCCGTAATTTTCAACATATTTCAACAGTTCTTTTTGCTGGCTATCGACACAACAAATGAAATTCGTAGAGGATCAACAGGGACCCAACTTGTTTGGTCCATGAACATTTTAGTGAAATTGGTTTTACGTAACCGGAGAGTTGAACGTTAAGAAATATCAGCCCATGACAATTATAGTTCTTTCGATGAGATTACAAAGAATTGGGTACAGTCAGGCCGACTGAATGACACTGGATTGGAACTATCCCTTGAAATATGAAAAGAAAAATCCGAGTGGAAATTTCGGAGGACAAACATTCTTTTCGACTCTTGCAAGAATACTTTTCCCTACCGTAGGTAGTTTTTTATTTATTTTTTTATTTTTTTTAAAGTTGTTGTAAACTTGTACACGAAATGTATCATTTGTTAGATTCATAACAGAATTGAATACGTACCTTACAGTAGGTACAATGAAACATAAGTTCACTATCTAGCAATGGTCCTTCTGTACATAATATGTGATCTTATGAACTACGAGTTCAGGTGACAATAACAATATAATTATAAAATGGATATCATAGGGCACTAAGTAAAATGATGGCATGTGCTGGTAATATTGAAAATTCACTTTTCACGGGGCACCGAATTTACAGTTTGACAGATATTCACTTAGGGAGCGGTCACCAGGAACACTGGGCGCTTGCGTTTCTGTCTCCGAACATTTCTTTGCTCGTCGAGGCGTTGATTATATCCCTCAAAGATAGCATTAGGGTGAGATATTATGGAGGAATAAACAAGCGATTACGATTTTCTAGTGACTCGTTGACGGTTGGGGCGTTCAGCTCTCGGTTTAATAGGTACCAGATTCCGAACGTAACACAGTGCCGAGCTAATTTGGCGGAGAAATCTATTCTTTTGGGATTAAATTTTATTCATTTTATTTGCGTGTTTCATTCAGAGCCCCATACCGTGCATCCATACAGTAGTATTGGCCTTATCATGACGTGGCATACTAATTTTTTTACATCGAGTGAAAGTGGTGTTGGTCCTTTAGGATGAGATTTAAGAGGCCGTTTTGGTTTCTGATGCGCTCAACTAGGTCATCTAAGTTAGCAGTAAACATAAGTCTGGTGTCAAGGTTCCCAAGTATTTAACGTTTTCAGCCTTTGGAGTAGCAGCGAGTTTGTTTAATTATTGTTGGCGGGCGTACATTGCATTTTCGGAATCTACGCACCTTGAAACGTAAACGAAAAAATGTTGAGGTGTTATAAAAATTTTTTGATGAGCGAATACATAGGTGTTTTATTCACAGAATGATAAACCAAAAGTAATGAACAACCAGAGGCTATAATCAGGAGATCATCACAATTAGGGAATTCATCTTCACTTCAACAAAGTCGATGAAAGTTAGTTTCTCACTGCTTCAAACAGTGAGATTTCAACTCAAATTTCGATGTGAAATTCATTCACCAAAGTTCGTTTTTTATGTTTCAAAATGCAAACTCGTAGTTAATTTGGGTTTTTCCTTAAAGCCACAGTCAGAACACAAAGGGCTGAGTCTGCTTAGTGTAAAACTGGTTCAACATAGAACAAGGAAACATAGAAAAACTATGTCATAGGAAAATGAGGGTAGCAAATACGTTAAACATAAAAACTCGAAATTTGATTAGGATACCTGAGAACGGATTAGTATGCAATACCTTTTCTAAGAAGAAATAAATCTACAAAATCCGTGAACCCACCGTTGCTACTGAAATTCTACACGATTTTGCTGAATCTGCGTACAATCGGGGATCGCTATTTCATTAAAATGCATTCCCAAGAAGCCAATAATAATATCTCTATTCCTTTGACTGTATCACTTTCATTTGTTCCCCCCTTCCTACATTTTACTGGTATCCACCTCCCTTTCCACCCGGTAAGGGGAAGGCGAGATGGCCGGGTACGCAACAAGTGTCATTATTATGAGTGGCTTTAATTGCTATCGACCGCTCCTGCGAGGTGACTGGGTGGACCTGTTTGAACGAAGCCACCCGTTATTTCGCCCCAGGGATTAAATAGAACCAGGGTGAAATTTATACTTGGATTGTTTCATTTGCTTGTACCCGGTTATAACTCTCGTGTTCTTATCTTAATAAATTCTGACTTGGTAGAGGAGGGTGTTGTGTATCCGTACGTTTATACCTAAAGATGTTGACCATGAACATGTAATTAGTGAGGATAAGGTCAGGCAAGTGAGTTAGGAAGATGCATTGTAGAGACCCCAATGAAGAGCATCCACGTATGTACCTACATATATTTTTTGTGTGTATATATTTTCTTCATTTTCGAATAATGATTGAGAGCCAGTACCTATTTTTGGTTGGCATTCGTAATTATTTTACTAAAAATTCCTAAAGACTGGAGGACGTCAGTTGATGCCACCGAGGATACTCTGCAGATATAATCTAAGAATCACTGGAGGCAGCGCAGAGGTATCCATCCTTACTTAGCGTATTCATTATATTGGTAGAGATCAATGATGATATCAAACTTTGAAGAGTCATAACCACAAATTTTCATCCAACTTTGGCTTGAAAAATAAAAAAATAAAAAAATTAAATGAAAATAGAATGAAATAAAACTCTTATGAGATTCTTTATTTATGGGGAAAATTAACCCTTAGCTACTTGCACTCCTTGATGTAACGTTAGTACCTACACGGTAGAGGCGAAATGTTCGCAGTATCATTTTTCAATATATGGCGAGTATTATTTAATTCGTACCTATACATGAAGTACGATGTACTGGAATTGTCAGATGAGAGTAAGAAGTTTTATATACAAACTTAGAATGCAATGAACGTCTGATTCAAAAATATTGTAGGCAAAGTCTCTCCAAGGCAAGGTCCCCCCCCCCCCCCTCCCCACCGATTGTAACGTTAAGGGTAAATGTCCCGAGTTTATTTCCAAGAACCGCCACCACGTTGTGCTTCAAAATGAGCCAATCCAATATTCGATTTATCTCTTGAATGGGTCAACCGATTTTCAATCTGTAAAGTGTTCTGCAATTTTTATAAGCACCCTCAAGTGACGACATTCAGTTTTGAATTCTAAAATTTTTTTCATGGAGTTTTCGAAATTATTTTACTCAATTTAAACTTTAAAAAAAAAAGCAACTAGGTAGTGTGATGATCCAGCGGGAGCTAAAGCTATGAAGAAGTACATGAGACTAGGTAGTCGGTTTGTGACTTGATGAATGCATGTTTATTAGATAATTACAACGCCTTTTATACCCCTGGTTACAGACCGGAGGGGGGTAGGGGAACCCCGCTCCGGGAAGCCGCCAAGACGCGGCTTATACCTTATGTGACGCTAGTTACATTGTTAGGTAGGGAGCAGCCGATCACTACACTGCTCCCCCCAGAATTGAAGTTAAATACTGCAATTATAAATGTGTTTCTTGACGGTGAAACGTGTTGAGGCGTCGGTGAAGGTAGGAGAGGCTGCGTGTTGTCTTGATATGCCGGTGCGGTTTCATCCTGCATTAGCGGCGGCTGCGGTGCGGGATCCGGGAGCGTGCTCGTAAGTGGGAGCGTGCTTGGAGGTGGTTCCGCTGGTGATGTCGGGGGTAGCGTCTGGGAGACCTCTGAGAGGTGCGGCAGACAGGCGTGGTCCTTCGGGGCGGCGATGCAAGAGGCGCTGGAACCGGTGAAGTGGGCCTCAGCTGCGGCGTGGCTGCAGCGGTTGGCGGCTCTGTCTTGTTGTTTGTCGCCTGGGTCCCAGTGGTAATGGTGTCGGGGGACACCTGTATCCCGATGCTCTGGAGCTGAGGGCGGCGGCAGCCGTGTGTGCAGCAGTCGGAGCATTTCCCGGCGAAAGGCGGGAGCATCAGCGTGATGGTCTGCCTGTGAGTGGCCATGTAGGTCATTAAGGGTATCCCCGCGGCGTCCTGCGGGTCGCTGGCGTGAAGTGGGGTGATTCCCTGTGGTGGCTTCATCTTCTGATTCATCTGGTTGATGGATGGCCGAGGTTGTATCGGGGCTGCGTTGAACCGTGTGATCGCCATTGCTTCTCGTATCGTGGTGGTTGGGGGACACCTCCCCGGGAGTACTGGCTTCGTCTTTCTTCTCTTTGTTGGCGAGTCTTGATGGCCCGGAGGTGAAGGTGTCAGCGTGAGGTCCTTCAACAGCTGCTGTTTCGAGATGGTTTTGGAAGGCGTGTTCGGTGCCATTGTGAGAGTGAATGACCTTCGCGGGTCGCGGTTCGCGTTTTATACCCGCGGAATCCGCGGATGAATTAGGTTGGCCAATAGGGAGCGAGCTTTCTTGACCAATCACAGCTGAGGGAGGCGGAGCCGGCTTGCATCTATCAATGGAGACTGTTGGTGTTGTAGAGTCAATAGGTTTGTTCCATCCGAGCGAGTTCAGTAGAACGTATTATGCGCAGATCGATCCGCGCATAAAACTGTGTTCCTACCGTGTCGGTTCCATGAACCCAAACTTCTACTTTCTACATCGACTGTACCGAACCGTGTTCCTTCCGCGTCAAGTGCAGAACAGTCCCGTACCGAGTGCGACACTTTTCCGCACTCACGGCGATCGAGTTATTTGAAGTGAACCCAAGAGGTAACAGTCTGTAACCTCCCCAAAATTCATTTGTTCTGTTGGTGCCGTGTCGTGACCGCCGTTACCGTGACTTGTGCTCCAATTCAATTCTGAGAGCCAAAGAAGACTGAGAACCAAATTTGCGTTCCTACCGTCATATTTTCGAACTCGCACTCACTCGCACTCGTATCTGCACCTACCCCCACCCCATTCGGTTCCATACTGGCGGGTGTCGCACTGATGAACTCGCACTGACGCGGATGGAACAAACCTATTGTTTTCGAAACAAATAGTCTTCCCATCGTTTGTGAGAACTCGAAAAGGTCCTACGTAAGGGGGGTCGAGTTTACCTTTCGGTGTATCGACTCTTACGTATATGTGTGTCGCTCGTTGAATCGTGTTCGGCAAATAGGCTTCTGCGAATCTTCGGTAGGAGTCATGTGTGAGGAGTGGCACCGTAGTGGGTGGTTGTTGTGTGAACAGGTCCCCCGGAAGCCTCGAAGTGGCCGAAAACAGTCGTTGTGAAGGCGAGTAGCCGTCGGGGCCGGGCCTGTTGCGTAGGCCGAGGAGGAGGCCGTTGAGGTCCGATGCCCAGGTTTTTGACGTCGAGGTAGCGATGATAGCGTCCTTAAGGACACGGTGTAGGCGCTCCACGAGGCCGTTGGCTTGCGGGTGATATGTGTTCGTGTGATGTAGCTCTATCCCCATTTTTTCGCAGAATAGGCGGAAAGTGTTTGATATGAATTGAGTTCCTTGGTCGGAGGTTAAGTGTGCCGGGGACCCGAATCGGGTGATCCAGTTATCGTGAAGGGCGTTGATTATGCTCTCTGTTGTTATTGTTGATAGCGGGACGCATTCGAACCATCCAGTTGCTCGGTCGATCATCGAGAGAACGAATTTATATGATCTAGAGGGTGGAAGTGGTCCGAAGATATCAACATGTAGATGTGAGAGCGGCGTTGATTCCGGGAAGGTACCTAGGGGTGCTTGAACGTGCCGGGTAATTTTCGCCCGGTTGCAGCTAGGGCAGGCGCGTGTGAAGAGGCGAACCGAGGAGGTCAAATTTGGATAATAATATCGGGCGCGTATCAGGGCAGTGGTGGCTTTAATTCCCGGGTGTGATAGTCCGTGTATGTGCCGGAAAACTGGGAGCCGTAGAGATGTAGGTATATACGGTCGTGGTGCTGAATCTGATAAATCGCAGAAGATTTCGTACCCGTTGATCATTTTTCTTTGAAGGCTCATCTCGCGGGTGTGTTCATCGGCGGACTGGGCTTCGAAGAGTTCTCTTGTTGAGAAGGGAGGTCTGTATTTGTCGACTGCGTGTGTGTCTAGGCCAGTGTTATTTTCTGTGGGTGGTAGACGGGATAAATAATCGGCGATGACGTTTGAAGATCCCTCGGCGTATCTTATATCCGTGGTGAATTCTGATATGAATCGTAGGTGACGGAGTCTGGTCGGAGGAGCGGTGTTCGACTGTGTAGTAAGGGCTGTGGTGAGAGGTTTGTGATCTGTGTACACGGTTAGTGTACGTCCCTCTATTTGCTGGCGGAAATGTACTACGGCGAGGTATATTGCGAGGAGTTCTCGGTCGAACGTGCTGTAATTCTTTTGTGCTTGATTGAGGGGTTTTGAGAAAAATCCTAGTGGTCTAAGATGGTCACCGTCTAGGAAGTGGAGGGCAGCGCCGACGGCGAAGTCCGAGGAGTCCGTGTGTAGGACTAGTGGTTGTGTGGGGCCTGGATGCGCTAATGTTACTGCTCGTTCGAGGACGTGTTTCGCTTCTTCGAATGCTGTTTCGGCGTTACTGGACCATTGAAGTAGACGTTTATCTTTCTTCCGAGCGTCGGGTGGGATCATGTCTATCAGTGGTCGGAGTGTGGCGGCAGCATGAGGTATCGCACGGTGATAAAAATTTATCAATCCGAGGAACGTACGGAGGTCTTGTACCGTAGTAGGGCGAGGAAACTTAGCGATGAGGGCCGTTCGCTCGGGTAGAGGTGCTACTCCGCTAGGCGATACGATGTGGCCAAGGAATTTGACAGATGTGCGGGCCAGTTGACACTTCGCCTTGTTGACTTGGAGGCCGTAATTCGCTAGAGTCTCGAGTAGTAATTTTACGTGAGTAAAATGTTCCTCGATATCTCTTGAGGCTACTAGAAGGTCGTCTAAATAGCAGAAAACGAAGGGTAGGTCTCGGAGAACGTGGTCCATGTATCTCTGCCAGGTCTGTGCTGCGTTTCTTAAGCCGAAATTCATTCTCTTGTATTGATAGGCGCCGAACGGGGTGAGAATCGTTGTTTTTGGGACGTCGTTTTTGCTGATTCTCCAGTGGAAGAAGGCGCGGGCGAGATCGAACGTACTGTATATAGTCGTCCTGAAAAGTACGGTTGTGAAGTCGTGGAGGTGAGGTACCGTGTACCTATCGGGGACGGTGAGTCTGTTGAGGGCACGGTAGTCTCCGACGGGGCGAATGTCTCCGTCTGGCTTCGGTACTACGTGTAGAGGGCTTGACCAAGGAGCTTCCGATGGTTCTATGATGCCGGCGTCTAGAAGTTCTGTAAAGTGGGCTTTCGCTTTTGTGTAGATCGCCGTAGCTAGTCGTCGGAGTTTAGCATGACATGGTGGGCCTTTTGTTATTATGTGGTGTTCGATCGGTGCTTCGCAGGGCGTTTTAGAAGGAGCGTATGCGTCTAGGAGCGTTTGAAAACGTGGCGAATTATCTGTGGTTGAACAGATAGAGTTTCCCGGATGTACGAGGTTGATTGTGCCTTTGATGAAGGTGCTAGTTGCTGCGTTGATGAGGCGGGCATTCGGGAGGTCAACTAGTAGGCCGTGGTACTGCAGGAAGTCTGAGCCGAGGATAGGTGTTGAGACGTCTGCTACTACAAATGTCCATTCATATGGCGGTAGGTCGGGTAGGTGTACCGAGGCGGAGTGGTTGCCGTATGTGTTGATCTCCGAGCCATTGGCTGCTCGCAGGAAGCCGGGTTTCTTCGTTTTTCTTCGAAGTATCGAGTTAGGTACAATTGAAACATCCGAGCCGGTGTCTACGAGAAATTCTACTGCAGTCTTCTTACATTGGAGGAAAAGCCGAGAGTTGAGGTGAGTTCGCACGGCCGTTACGGCTGTTGGGCCCGTGCGTCGGCGTTTCCCGTCGGCTGGTTTCGCCAGGCGCATGGTTTGACGCATTTCTTCGCTCGGGATCCCCATCTTCTGTGGTAGAAACAGAACTTCTTGTTCGGTCTGTGCGTAGAAGGCCGCATTCGTTGGCGTTGCTGGATCACTTGCACTTCCTCGTCGACTGTGGCCACACGAGGAGGTGTTACGAAGGGTATAAGGCGGTCGGCGGCCGCCGCGAGCTTCGTGATATCAGGTTCTACGCTGGCTGCGATGTGAAGGCGAAGGCTCTCAGGTAGAGATCGTAAGAAGAGTTGTCGGAGGAGCGAGGTCGGAGTTTCCGAGGGTAGAGCACGTTGAAGGCGTCTGGCGAGGGCCGAAGGCAGTTCGTCTGTCACCGAAGGCTGAAGCAAAGTTGAGAGCTGGGAGCCATCCGAGGGTGCGTGAGCTGCGATAAGCCGGTCTTTCAGCGTCTGGTAGCTTGCGGAGTGTGAGGCGACGATGTCGGTACAGATGTCCGCTTGGCGGGGCTCGAGCGCGAGGAAAGCTCGGGTGAAGCGGGCTTCAGATGTTTTCAAACCTTCCTGGGCGAAAATTAGTTCGAGCTGCGCGAACCAGACGTGCGGGAAATCCGGGTCGAAAGGCCGCAGTTTGAGAGGTGCTTGTGTCGTCTCAAGTGTCTTCGTAGCTCTGGTTTCCATTTTTCTTCTTGGTTGTTCTCTTGGTGGTTGATCTGAGGCGAGTGTGCTCCGTTGGTGGTCGCTCTCGTTAAGTAGGCAGCGGGAACGATGAGAAGTTCTCTGATTGGTTCGCTGTAGAGCTGGTCGCTGGTTGGTCGCTTGTGAGAGGACGCTGATTGGTCGTGACGTTTGTATGGAAGGGTGGGTAAAGACGGAAAAACAACGTTTCAATTCTTTTTCGTACAGAATATGGGTCAAATTTTGAGGGGGGGGGGGGGTCAAAAGTTCGTATTATGGGCTAAAACTAATATTACTTCACCTGACATTGTGTGGGATGGTGATTCGCGAAAACAGAGTGGGTCAAATTTGACACATTTTTAAGTTTTTAAGGGCCCAAAAATCGGTAAAAATCGGTCAACGTTCAGACGTCTACAGATCGCTCACCGTCACCGTCACCGGTCATTTCGAAGTTCCTTGGCGACAAATATCCTGCTGGATTTTTGACGGCCGTTATTTTCCATTGCCGTTTTGAGGGTTGTTCTCAGTTTCAAGATTGTTGTTACTCTTCAACACGGGTAACGAAAAACTGACTGAGAAATCCAGCCCAGATATCATTGCTAGGAAACACCTGATTATAATCACGCATGGCTGTATGAAGTCGAGCTGGTTGTTCTGTGATATTATTTCTTTTGAAGATATTATTTCCTTTCTTTTGCAACTTTAGCAAACGCTACGCTTCATGAATAACAACAAATAATTAATTATTGAATTATTGAAACCCGCGCATTTGTATGAAACTGTAATTCCCGGGCCGGCTCCAGTACTCGCCACTACTCGGTTCAGTGCTTTCCTGGGGGGAGCTGGAGGGTAGGTATGGACCACAGAAGACAGTGATCTACGAAGAAGGGACATCTATACACGTAAATTAATAAACCGTTATATAATACCTAATTTGCAGCGTTTTTTTCTTTAATTAAAAAAAGACTTTGGAAGTTAGTATGAACAAAAAAAAGGTAGCAAGAATAAAATTGTTTAGATATTTTAAAAACTTCGACAACAATAACGAAAATAAATAAAATTACGATAACAAGTTACACGTTTTAAGAATGTCAATAACCATAAAAAATGCATGCAATAACGATAATAACAATAAAAATATTTAATAATCGTAACAACAATAACAAGAAGAAATTAAATCATAAAAAACCACAGTCATGCAGCATGGCTATAAGAGCGAATTTTCGAAGCTTTCGGCATCTCCCTCCTCCGCCTAAAATTTTCTGAAAATTAATTTTCGGCCAATGTTTTCCCAACTTGATACCATACAAAATTAAAACAGGAGTAGTTTTACGCAAAGTAAAATTTGGGGTGGAAGGTGGGGGAGGGGGAAATCAAAAATGTTTTGAATACCAGAAGAGTAGGTATTGGATACGTAACAAATTTTTTGTTCCATTTTTTGCCGAGTAACACCTCGGTTTGTAGATTTTCCAACGCTCAACACGATGGTGAAGTCAGAATTGCGATATCCCATTCCGTTATCAGATTAGAGCAGACGAACCAGGAAGAACATCTCAAGAAATAACCACGTTCCTTATTCTTCAAAGTGCTCCAGTTTGAGAATGGAATGAGATATCGCAATTCTGATTTCACCATCGTATTCAGCGTACAAAAACCTTTAAAATGAGGTGTCACTTGTCAGACTGTTTCATTTTGAGAATTTATGGGTAATTTCCCCCCCCTAAAACTCCCCAAAACTCCCCCTTAGAGTGACCCGATTCTGCCCATCTTCGAACTTAGCCTGTCGATTGCCAAGACAGATTTTTCGTGCAAATTTGAACTTTTTATCTCAATTCTTTCGAGAGTTATCGTCTGGAATGACACATACATATATAAATATATAAATATATAAATATATATATATATATATAAGTTAAATTCGGTATCCGAAGAATTGCTTTTTTAAAAAAAACTTTGTTTTATTCAACACAACGAACATCAAGAGTTACAAGGGATAGTTACTCGAGCGAGACCTGACCAGAACTGCCTGGGAAGATGTCGAGGGGTCTACTTATTAACTTAAACGGCTGACGCAGCAGCCAGGCGATGATTCACATGGTTAACACAGCAACAGGTGTACATTTACATGTTTCAGCGTTTATGACGTACATAACTCGTCCCCCCTAACTTAAAATTTTAGGGCTGCAAGAATTTTCGTTATGGTATCAATAATGCTAATAAAGAGTACAATAATATCGATAATAAATTAATACACGTGATAAGACTGATGTGGTTACATGGTCTCCTATATACAAGTAGAAAGTAAATAAGTAATCATGGCACAATATAATTCACAATAGTTTATACAGTTTATAACGAAGCATTCATTGAGATTCACGACAATTTAATTTCCGTTTATGACGGTAATATTTAATTGTGACATAGAAAATTGAGGATATCACTACAAGATACATGATCATCGTCCAAAGGCTAGGCTTTACAAAGTCTACTAAGTTCGGGTACTCAATTGGTTTAGTATGCTGTAGGTTAGTCAGATCAAGGTTTAGGTCTTTCAAAATGATTTCTTCTACGGGTTGTTGGGAGTAAGAAAGTTTAGGGATGTCTCCAATTATTAGGGGTTTTCCTGCAAATTCATTGTGAGGTGAGAAAAGTGTTCGGTTTTTATATTTTATGTTCCCTTTACCTGGTGAAACTAGGTAGGTTCCAAAAAGGGTTTTGGTTTCGGTAATTTCTTCTTGTACGACACTGACGGTATCGCCTTCAGGGAAGAACAACAAATAACGGTTGATTTCTGTCATTAATTTAATATAATTAGAACTTGTGTTCAGTTGGACAAATTTACATTTTGAAGTTTTTCCGGTTAGTATGAACTCGGTTTCGCATTCGGCTGGCAGCAAAGATATCAAGTAATTCGGGCACAATAAGAGGTGTCCAAATGGGCATTTTTGGGTGACTGGTAATATTTTGTTCCCCGATTTCAAATAGTATTTTAATGGGGGAATAATGCTAACAATTTTGTTTTCGTATATTACCGGTAATGAATCAAGACGGTACATCACGTATATGTCAGGGTCTACTATAGGGATTTCCAAAAAGTAGATTATTTCTTCAGTTCCTATGTAGCACCTGGTTTTAATGTACGTTTGAATTTCCAACAGGTTATTATTTTCGAAGTTTAGAAATCTATTACCATAGTATACTGATAATTTAGAGAGTTCTTGAAGCAGTAGGTGAGGACTTATGACGCTGGGGTGCAATACTCCAGATTTACAGGCGACGATCGAATTTTCAATGTCCTGAATGGTGTTTAGTAGTGAATTAAGGACATATTGATAGTGTTCCAAGAGTGAGCGGGTTGTTTGAAGGTGGGGAAGTTTAGGGTTCAAACTTCTCCAAAAACTTAGTTCCTTTCTCAGTTCATTATTGTTATAAGCAATGGTTTCTATTGTTTTATTAAAGTTTCGTTGGACCGCTTCGTTTATTGAATATTGGGCTTGAATTTGGGATTGCAAGTCTTGTTGGTTTTTCTGAATGTGGGATATTATGCTATTGTATTTTTCTTCGTCTTGCGAATCTAAGTTGCCAGTGACAAATTTGATTACCGATCCTAGGCCATTAATTAGTCCTCTTTTAATGCGGTTGTTGGTCAAAGGAACGTGGAGGTAATTTAATTTTTCTTCTATGGTTCCGAAAGTGTGGTTTAAGGTGGTTAATAAGAGTTGGGCGTGGTCAATTGAATGCTTGTCGCGGGAGATGGTGTTTAGGGTTTCTAAGTAGGAAGTTTTCAGTGACTGAATTTTCGAAGTGAGTTCCCTCAAGTCGTAATAGTGCGTCAGTGTGTGGTGGTCCTCTACTATCCTGGATGTTCCAAGCTGGCTTGTTAACAGTCCGGGGTTCGTGGTGACGTTTGTGATTTCGAATGCCGATGCACAAGAAAGAGTAGTGGTGAGGATGATAGTCCTGTAAAGTTAAAGTAATTCGGCTTTCAGGATCTCGTAACACATTAGTTCGCGTAAGTTAGGGATGTCTGAGGGTTTAATTTCAATTGGCTCGTTGTTAGAGATTGTTTTAGCAAAATGGCACATAAAAGCGCCACAGTCATCTGAGTTGCTTTGCTGAGGGGTGTCCGGATGGGAAAAGGCTTTCCACTCGGGAATGTTGAGGGGGGAGCCTTTTTTGGTTCGATGTTCTTCGTCTAAGTATGTTTTAACTTGGGCGAGAATGTCGGATCCGTCTAAGTTGAGGGAGTCCAAATAAACTATTTCCTTGCTACTGATCTTTACTACTACCAATCTCCAATGGGAGGTTTTGAAAATAGGTATTATTATCAGGTCCTTTTCGAATATATCTGTTTTTCTGGTAAAGTTTTTCACTCTGGGGTATCCTCCAGCAACGAGGGATACAAACAGGAAGGTGTTGAAGCAGAATGTTTTGGGGGCATTAGGATTCTGGCGGTTGCGCTGGTCTATTAGCTCCATGTAAAAATTTATTATATTATCGTTAAGCCAGTTTTTATTTTTTAATGTAAGCAGGTCGCCTCGGGTTAGATTTAGTCCAAATTTTGAAACTAGAATTTCGGTTTTATCTGATTTTTCATCCCAAGCTTGTGCAATTATATCTGTGAATTTTTTAGGACGGCGGACATTGGATAGATGAATCTTCTCTTTTGTGTTGTGGTGTCTCGGTGTAATTAGTGCTGTTTTGAGTTCTGGATTTTGTGATTTGACTTGTTCTTTGTTGTACTTTGGTAGTGTTTTGGCTTGTTTTTGGGTGGTTTTGACATACACTTCGTGGGGAATTTGTGGAGTTTCTTCCCTGTTTTCGTTGAGTTTTGTAATGGTTTTAGTTTTAAGGTCTCCGAGTCGACTATTGATATTTGCGTACAAAAATTTAATCCTTTCTTTATGTTGGTTCAAATAATTGTTCGTAAATGTGCGTTCGATTTCTGCATCTATTAAACCGTCATTTCCAATGTGCCCGTATAAAATTTCGAAGGGGGAGAGTTTGGTCGATGAATGGATGGACGCGTTGTAAGCTATCACGGCGTAGCAGACTTTGGTGTGGATGGTGTCATTTTCGAATTCTTTCCTACTCTTCAGGAGGCGGATGTGCTCTATGAGTGTCGAATGGAAACGTTCAACGACTCCGTTCGAGTCCGGGTGTTGTGATGATATGTAATGGATCCTGATTTTATGGAGTTCCATTAGTTCTTTGACAAGAGAGCTATGAAACTCTGCACCGTTGTCTGATATAATGATGGATGGGATTCCGTGATGGGAGAAATATGTAATTAGTCCCTTGACCAATTCGATACCATTAGAGGATTTGAGGGGATATACTTGAGCAAACTTAGAGAACGAGTCGACGATAGTGAGGAATTTAGAATTATCTAGGGTTACCTTGTCAACGTGGACGATTTCGAGTGGTCTCGATGCGGTAGGGGTGATATTGTACTTTACTTTGAGTGGGTTACGGTCGTACTTACAAATGGAGCATATTTCGCAATTGTTAATGACCTTTTGAATTGATTGTTTCATGTTCGGCCAGTAATAATTTCTTTTAAGGTGTTCAAGTGTTTCCGTAATTCCTCTGTGGTTGGTTGTCCCGGAGTGGTAATTTTGAATGATTTCGGTTTGGTCAGAGGTGTCTTCGACGTCTATTATAGCTTTTGTGTATTTTGTTAAGTTGATTTCGGAGAAGGAGAAATGTTTGTTCAAGATGCGAGTGAATTGTTCGTAAATGTCGTCGGAGAAATAAATTCCGTATTTGGTCTTGGGGGTAACATATTCTTTGACAAATTTAACGATGTCGCTTTCTAGATTAGACTGTAGTAGTTTTACCAAAATCCTTTGATTTTTGTCAAACACATTTTTAATCGAAACGGGGTTTTCAACGGGGGCTTTAACAACTTCTATGAAAATTTGGTGGTTACAGCTATTGATTGATTCGTCTTTGATGGGGATACCGACAACGGCATGTCCAAGTACATCCGAGTGAACCGTTACATCAGAAACAGACAACTTGTCTTTGATTTCAAGGTTTTCCGTGGGGTCGAAATTAGCTATTACAGATTCCGTTTCGTCTTGCAGGGGTAGTTCATTGATTGTTTTGAGAGTGTTGGGAGTACAGGCAGCGAAAAAGTCGTCTAATGCACCTTTTAACTCTGGGTCTTCTGAATCCGAATTGTTATTCAGGAGTTCAATTCTGGATAGTGCGTCTGCATTTGTGTTCAACGCTCCCTTTTTATACTCTATATCAAAATCATAGGCTGACAGTTTTGTCTTCCACTTAAATAGTTTAGAGCTAGGCTCTTTGATAGATGATAACCATTGAAGTGGTCGATGGTCAGAGTAGATTTTGAATTTGCGCCCGTAAAGGTAAGGACGAAAATGTTCCACTCCCCAGACAATGGCTAGGAGCTCCCTCTCGATAGTGGACCTTCGTCTTTCCGAGTCGTTAAGAGTGCGACTCGCGTAGGCCACGGGGAGGTCTCCGTTTTTAGAAGGTTGACTGAGTACAGCACCTATAGCTACGTTACTAGCATCTGTCGTGAGGTGGAAAGGTTTGTCGAAGTCTGGATATTGCAGAATTGGATCATTGGTTAACAAATTTTTACAGGACTCAAAGCACTCGACGTATTCAGGATCTGTCGGTTCGATTTTACTACCTTTCTTAAGGCACCTAGTGAAAGGTTTGGTTATCATCGCGAAGTCTTTGATGAATCTGCGATAATAGCCTAACAATCCTAGGAAAGCTTTGATTTCCTTCGTTGTTTTCGGTATTGGGTATTTTAAGATAGCATCAATCTTATCAGGGTTGGGTTTTACTCCCTGAGGTGTGATGGTACCCAAATACGCGATCTCATGTTTTAGGAATTCTGTCTTATCCAACTGAACTTTTAGGTTGGCCTTTCTCAAACGTTTGAAAACCTCTTCCAGACGCAGGAGGTGTTCATCTAAGGACGTACTGAAAATGATCACATCGTCAAGGTAAACACAACAATACTCGTTGGCTATTCCCCTTAAAATGTTATTTATTAGCCGTTGAAAGGTGGCAGGAGAATTTTTCAAGCCGAACGGCATTCTGGTAAATTCCAGGTGGTAGTTGGGCGTGCTGAAGGCGGTCTTTTCTCTGCTTTCGGGATCCATTTCGATTTGATGGAATCCGGATTTTAGATCGATGATGCTGAAATAACGGCATCGACCTAATTTGTCAAGCAGGTCCGAAATTTGAGGAAGCGGATATTTGTCCTCGATCGATTTTTCATTTAATTTTCTATAGTCGATGACTATACGAAATTTCGGCTTGCCGCTGGCGTCAGCTTTCTTGGGGACGATCCATATCGGAGCGTTCCAAGGACTTTCGCTATGAGTCACGATGCCCTGGTCCAGCATTTCTTGGACCTGTCGGTCTACTTCTTTCCGATAAATTTCGGGAAATCGGTAGTTCCGAGCGTACACTGGAATTTCGTCAGTTGTCCTGATTTTATGTTTGACTTGATTCGTGAACGTTAACTGGCTATCTTCTAAATGGAAAATGTCTGGGTATTTTGAAACTAATTTCGTAATTCCGGCTTTCTCTTCCTCGTTCATGTGGTTTAGTCGTAGCTTGGACATGTCGAATTTGAACTCGAAGTTGTGGGAGAAGTAAGTGTTAAGGTTATTGTCGTCATTGTTGATGATTACGTCGCCTATTTCTTCCACCACAAGGGGCTTTGTTTGAATTAATTTACTGGAATTCTCTCCGGTGTTAGTGATTTTGACATAAGCGTCTTGGTTTTGAACTGTGATTAAGCTTTCCGGAATCTCCAAGTGTTTGCCTATTTTTATGTAGGGGAGGACAGCTTCTCCGTTTTTTAAGTTTTGTATTTTAATTTTTATAGTTTGAATAGATCGGCCGTCGATGAGGTTAGTATTGCAAGTGTTAGAGTTTAAGTATAAGAGGGGGATTTCGACTTTCGGGGTTTTAAGAGTGTGGTTGTCTAGGTCTATGGAAGCTTTTATAACTTTTAAATTGTCTAGTCCCAATAGGAGGTCGAATTTTTTATGAAAGTCGAACACATTGAATTTAAGGTTGAGGCCATGGTGTTGGAATAGTTCTCCACAGGGTATCCTCGTAACAAATTGGCCTTTTGAGGTACCATGGGCAGTTTTGACGAAAAAGGGCTCTTTCATGATTTTTGTGTGGAATAATTTTTCTGCAACGTTTGAATTTACGTAGCTACGCGTACTACCCGTGTCGATTAATATTTTTAGGTTTAAGCGGGGCATTATGATGAACGGGAGTTCGCTAATAGTTTTCTTTTCGATGTTTAACAGTTCGAATCTTGGGGGTTTTGGAGGCTCGCGTCCTCTAAAAAATGCTGTTCATTCTCTTGGGATTCCTCAACATCGTCCTCATAGTTATTTTCTACCTGCTCGTTCTCGTCCACTAGGTTTTCCGAGTTTTCCTGGTTGTCATAAATGTTGTGGAAGTTAGGGTTGGTTGTGCGCCAGGACATAGGAACAGCTTGGGTGCTAGCGGGACGTGGAGGATGAGGAGGTTGATTATTGGGTCGGAAGTTTTGGGAAGGTGGTTTTCCCTGATGTTGTTGCTGCTGGGGTTTGAATCCTTGGGGGTTCTTATTTTGGGGTTGTCCCTGAGGTTTGTATTGGGGTTTCTGTTGTTGCCAATTATTGGTTCTGTAATTTTGTTGCCAAGCCGGATTCTGGGTTTTAAGGTTTTGACCGTTCGACTGGAATGGTTTAGAGCCGAAGTTTTGTTGGGGTTTATTTCTGGAATTAGCCGTCAGGGTTTGATAATCGTTCGTCAGCCACGATAGAGCTGTACCCAAGTCATGAGGTTGTCTCGTTCTTAGAGTACTGCCCAGCGGTTCTTTCAGATTGAGTAAGAAACACCTAAGGGCTAATCTTTTATAATTCGCTATTAAGATCTCGGCACTTTCTTTCCTATGATTTTGCAGGTAAGCTATGATTAAGTTTAGAGTTTTCTGAACTCGGTCGTGAAATTTGAATGGGGTTTCATCATTTTGTCTGAGGCTAACTAGTTCGATGACGAGTGTTAGATCGTCTCGACGGTCGGCGTATGCGTTAAGCAACGCGTCTCTTATCTGGTCGTACGTATTAATTGAAGAGGAGAAAATTTGTTCTGAGGCCGGAGGGAGAATTTTGCTTTTAATCGCGGAAATAAGCATGTAATTTTGGAAATCCTCTGGGTCCTCGTGCTTATAGAATCGGTCATTTAATTTTTTTGTGACTTCTAAGAATTCATGAAGTGTTTGAGGGGATCCAGAAAATTGGGGAATTAAGTCAATATGTTCTTTTCTTAAACTGGGCTTATTTGCATCGCGATGTTGGGGTTGATCTTGATCGGGGTTATGAATTACTCGACCAACCAGCAATTGCTGCACCATTTCTTGCAGTTGTCCAATTTGGTACTGCTGTTGCCTAACGATCTGTTCGACTGATTCCGGGGCTTCGTTACTTTCTGCCATTTCGTAAATTTCGTTAATAGGGGGTAAGGAGAAAGGAATGTATTTCTCTCTAAAATACCGTTTGAATGATGATCTAGGAATTTTGAGAGGTTAAAATTTAAATGAGAGTGCGAAAATTCTTGCTTAAAATTTTAACTAGCCAAATGGACGCTGTAAAAAGATGGTTAATACAAGGGCAAAGTTCGCTCGATGAATAAAACAATTAAATAAACAAGCAATATGAAAATTAATCAAAATGTTTCTAAAATTAAAATGTTTCGTGAATTAGAATCTTTCGATGAAGAAAAGAAAAAAAAAAAAAAAAATATTACTTGGTTCTCAATTAGCATGCACTTCGGAAATTAATTTTTCTATCTTAGTTCGTGCTTTCGGAATGCGTTGACGAGGGTGCCGCCGGTCGCTCTTCTTCAGCCGTCACGAGGTTTAAGAGTTAGAAAAAAAAAGACGATTAATGAGAGGAGATAAGATACGGTCCGAGACGGGCCTTCCGGAGGTGCTGCGTAGGAGGTTGAACTTGAAGATCGAATGAGATGATTGAAATGAGATTACTGTTTTTACTCACAGGAAGTTTCTGTTCATCACTGCGAGGAGTCGGCAGGTCTTCAACTCGGCGATGTTCGTAGGAGATTTGGACGTCGTCGTCTTCGAAGTTCGGCGATGTTAGCAACGAAAATCGGGTTTGACGGGTTGAAGTCCTCTGAGCGTAGGTTGGACGTCTTCGTCTTCGAATTTCGGCGATATTAGCAGCGAAATTCGGGTTTGACGGGTTCGATGTCCTCACGAGACTGCGCCAGTTAAATTCGGTATCCGAAGAATTGCTTTTTTAAAAAAAACTTTGTTTTATTCAACACAACGAACATCAAGAGTTACAAGGGATAGTTACTCGAGCGAGACCTGACCAGAACTGCCTGGGAAGATGTCGAGGGGTCTACTTATTAACTTAAACGGCTGACGCAGCAGCCAGGCGATGATTCACATGGTTAACACAGCAACAGGTGTACATTTACATGTTTCAGCGTTTATGACGTACATAACTTATATATATATATATATACATATAATTTTTGGTGTCTTTCGGCAGTGAATTCAGGATGGTCTGAAACGGATTTTGGTATAAAAATCTTTCGGAAATTCGAGTTTTAAAAATTTTGGACCGAGAACAATAGCTTCCTTTTCTTCGAAAATTCGCTAAAAACGAAAATATAATGAAAATAACACGAATAAACCAAAAACCCATTGGTTGGAAGGGGGGGGGGGGGGGGGTTAAAATGACAATAACCATAACAAAAATAAATAACTGACATCAATCTCATCTTTCCCCCCTGAATGCTTCCTGTACTTCCTGCCTGTTGGCCAGCGTATTACCAATACTGCTGAGAATAATTCGACGGCATTAGATCAGAAATGTCGGTTTACCTTGTTGAAAAAGTCCAACTATTAGATATAGTTGCAGTTATCAACACGATCTCTGGATCGATGGGCACAATAAGTCATTCAACGCTGAACATGTACAATTTTTTTCTCTTTGAATGGGGTTGCATACGTATACGCCCATATAGAGGCAGAAAAAACTTGGCTCGGCTAGGTGCGTTTGACAGAAGGAACTTACCTGTTTATTAAGGGCGTTGGGTTCCAATCTCCCCACAACTTCGCGTTCACCAGCAATGGAATTTGATTCACCTGTCACGAATCCACACTTTCGATGACTTTGAAGTTGAAGTGTGTATATGTAGTTTCAATCTAGAGTCCATTCGTTTGCCCCGTTGGATCTTTCCCGGTGGATTATAATATTTCCTCTGATTCATGTCAGTTGCGATGATAGTGATTTTTAGATACTTGTGTAAGAATTTGGTGTGGTCATTCCAAACGAGCTGAAATTGAAAGGTTTTACGCGGGTTGGTCCACAGATGGCTCTACATGAATTTCAGTATTATCTGTTACTAACTTTCATCTGCGAATGCGCTGACATGAAATTCCTGACACTCCCGTAACCACTGTTCTGTTCGAACTTTATTTGCCAGAATATACTTTGTAGGCGTCCAGAATAGAAAATATTTTCCTATTCCCTATTCGAGTTGCAACATCTTCAAACGTGAGCATTTCGAAGTGTTGCAAGATCACTGGCCTTGCTGATTTTCACGCACTTTGCTTAGTCGACATCAACCTCATAGCAGGCGTTCCTTTAAATTCTGATCAATGATGTCTGTAGTGATGTAATCCTTTACTACGCCTTCGCGAAGTGTTTCAGAGCTACAACTGTTGCTGAGCTTTTTCAAGTTGGTGATGCTAACATCAAATTAGTCATCATGCTCATTTCATTGTTCATGATTTATTCGTGAGGAGCATATAACGAACAACAGTGACGATTTTCTTTGGCGAGCTTCATGATCTCTGTAGCTTCCTCCCTAGTTACTCTAGATCGATTTGATTATGCATAATAAAATCATCCAAAACCAGTTGGACAGTTGATCACTGCCAACGCCGGTGAACTTCAGAGTGCGTTTAAGATTGACAAGGACACCGGACCCTGTTTTCCCGGATTTCAATCGGACAGAATAAGGAGACAATAATTATTGTTCACCCGTCAGATTGCAGAGATTTGCGAACGCCGTAGCCCAAATAGTCGATGTTACTTCTGTTCTTCCATTTAAATCAAGCGGATGATTAGCTGTTGGACCAAACGGTGTTGACTGTTTCTTACTCCTCAATTAATAATGAGTTTGACAGAATTTTGATTTCGATCTTCTACAATTTACTGTATCTATAAACAACTTTTCTTCAAGTTTGCAGCTGGATTTTGATTCAATTTTGAACTTGAAGTCGGTACCTAGTTTATCAATTTCGCTAATAATTATTTATTAATAAAACTAATATCAAGATCACCTGTTTTCAGTATCGTTATATATTAGAAAATATAAAGGAATGATAAATCCAGTGTGAATTTAAAAAAGTACTTACAAAATAATTAGGCACTTAGCGTTGCTGGTTGAAATTTTAAGAGCATCAAGTACAAAGTCCAAAAACTACGGTCAGCAACTGAAGATCTTCTACAACCCTGTAGAAAAGCGAGGAATCTAACTTTGAAATATGATTTAATGAAAACTTGAATTTCTGAATCAGCCTTCTTCCTTCAATCTGACGTAATAGTTCCAGCTCAATTATTATTCATTATTAACGAAGATGAGGACTTCAGCATGTTCATCGTATGGATTTGAAACGGGGTGCTTAAAATCATAAATATTTTACTGCAAAACGCCTTCAACGAGGAGTCGTGAGATATACAGCACTGCAGACCATAATAAGCTGGTCATTGTTGGGCAGCAGGTTTTCGGGTGAATCATTCACCCGCGATATATTTTAGTTTATATGGAGCTGGGATCGCTGCGAATTGAACAAGAGCAGAAGCAGGAATCGGTGGAAACTGGAGGTCGGCCGATGGCAATCAGGACACGGAAATAGCTCCTGTATTACTCTCCTCCTCCGCTTTTCATCCACCTCCTCGTACGTATCATTTACGAGCGAGGGCATACGCTCATGGACATAAAACTAGGCTTATCGACCTATCAATGTACACAGCTTCACTCCTCTATCTCTTAAACTGCGTTCACGTGCCTGTTAACACACAAACAAATGACCGTCATTCACGGAAGTCCCAGCATCTGATAGCCGATTGATTTAAAACTATTTGTCGTAGGTACGGCCAGTGTGGTATGAAATTGTGCGATTGTACGATCTACAGAAGGAGGCGATTTTGACCCACCATAATTTTGTTATAGAAATTGTAATCAAGGAAAGCAATAAACTCACATGTAACATTGATTACTGACACTAAAACTGATGTTATAATACTGATACCTGAATTCACGTTAGCGCATGCGCAGACTAAATTTAAATTCCGATTTAGATGAAATTCATATTATTAAACCATCTATGACCTTGCTCGCTTGGTTCTGTGCCTTCCTATAGTTACTACCTACTATCAGACGCTACCATGATTCCGATCGTTGAGATCGGTGGGGATCATCATAGACCAAACCTGCTATGCATGATCCCTGAAATACACAATAGACGACACGGAACCGTACTTTATTTCCTTGACACATAAAATGCAGAATGCTAGTGGAAATTTGGCGGACATGAAACATTTTTTCCAATGTTTTTCGAAATCGATCACTGTCGAATTTTAAGGGGTGATGGATGTTAGCGGGGACATCCTTTGTACATACGTTGAAAACTTGTTGCAATTCAATGATGGTCTCACAATGCAGAAACGGAGGATGTATCGAAAAAGTTGCCAACATTTTGGACAAATTGCAGTGTAAGACATGATGATATTACCTATATTTAATATCTAGCTAATTTCTTCCAAAAGCTTGCTGAATAATGAGGGCTAAATTCAAGGTGGTAGGATGACAACAAATCACATTCAACAAAGGTTTATTGAGCGGCTTCAGAAGAAGTCGTCTCAGGCAGTGGTGGGATGAATTGAAAAAGAGTTCATGAAAATAGGATGCAGATTGAAAAGAAAAACAGTTGGGAATCAAGTGGAGAAAGAGTGTTTCAATTATTTCTCCGGCAGCGGAGGACGGCAGGACGTAAAGTATGGACTGCACACTATGAATGTTCAATAGTCTTCTAGAAGGGGACTCAAGATTGACTTTCGCTAACACGATCCGCGCACGGCTGACAAGGAGCTTTCTTCGATTAGCATGTGTCAGCCCTCACAGATCCCACGGCACCCTTCCCTCCCGTTTATCCTCTTTTGAAAGTCCTAGGAGTCTATACATATAACATCTCCTCCCACGCCATTATTATCAGGTGTGAGTGTCACAGCACCGAACTCTGTAGAACGGACCAATTTTTGAGGCACGTGTCATCGACATCACCACCAACTTCCATTGGCTACGCATTATATTCTGTCGGCCATCTCCATTCATTAAAAAGTTCCATCGATGCAGCTTGGCTTAATATTCACGGTAATTTTTGAAGATGGATACATAAAACCATTTACCCCCTAAGTTATACTTTTGAACCAACAAAACTCAAATTTGACCCACATTCATACATACATACAAACATTTGTTGAAAAGGGGATTCAGAATGCTCTAAAATATATTCGTATAGAATCATTAATCCGGAAAAGGTTAAGCGGGTACCTACATCGATTTTTTTAAACAATTCTTCATGTAAGAAAAGTACTACCACACCATGGGATAGATGACGCTGCATGGGGGATACGTCCATCCTCTACAAAATTTTAAACCACCAGATTTTTTGTTCGGCCTTACTCTCGAAAATTGGCATCTTGGTTCCTCGTCTCTCCACGCGTGGGTACGCCCCGACTATTCCATATCCCTTTTTTCTGCCACCAACTACCAAATGAGTTGCCCTCTACCTTCTGCTGAGTCCACCCGACATTTGATTTCTTCAATGACTCGCTTACATCCCTTGGGTCCCTGATCACCTCATCTATTCCCACTTTCTAATAGATAGTTTTTCTGTACCCAACAGCCTACTTCTTGTTTATTTCTGGCCTGCTCTCGTGATAAATTGACTACCTAGAAAATGCCGCGTTTGCGTACGCGCAGTGGATAACTGGGAACACCTGGGAACTGCACTAAAAAAAAAATATAAAAAAAAAAAATAAAATAAAATAAAAAATCGAATTTGAGCGGAAGTTGGTTATAAGAAATGCAGTAGGTACCGAGGATTCGGATTTGCTCTTGCTTAGTATAGTGGCCACGTCAGTGATCCGATCGTTCTGAAACTCATGGGGGACAATTTAGAGCCCAACTCGCATGATCCATGAAATGCCAGCAAAATCGGATTTGAATTGAAGAAGTTGTGCGCACGGCAAGGATTTACGGACAAAGACTGCCAGATACTGAACCAAATTAAGAAAACAATAAAACGTAAAAAGCGAGAGGAAATCTTTATTTTGGAGACAAACAATTGTTTTTACTCTCTAAAGTGAAAACAAAGCCTCCGCTACTTTGGAAGACTCGGAAGCAATAAATAAACACCTGTAAGTCGTCCTGTAGTCAGTACGCTACACTCCAAAGGAAACTTGCAGTAAGAATTCCACTTGCTGTCCAGGTCAGTAGGTACTCGTACTTTGCTTTTACACGTTAATTGGATAATCATAAAAAGTTAGTCCGCCGACATGTTCGTCGCCTGAGACTGATACTGCGTGTGAAGGAAAAACGCCTAAACTCGAAATGATTGAATTTTCAGAAATCACCATTGAAGTTTTACAACAAAAACTCTTCGTAGGTTCACTCCAGATCATTCCCGCGACCCAATTTTTTGGCTAGACGTTGGTTTATGTCCAACCAGATCAAGGGGTATGATAAATACTCCAAATACCAGGTTTTCAATCGATGCATGGCACTTGAGGTGTTTATAAATTATTTCTTGCCGGTTTTTGAAACGTTTTTGGAAGAAAAACGCCTCAAATCCGTTTTGAGGCGTTTTACCTTCACACGGAATGGATTTTCTGGGAAAGATTTTGATGCAAAAACGCCTGAACTTTCATTACGTTACTATGTATCCTGATGAAGTATATTGATGGTGTTTCATGTTCATGGAATAAAAGATATTTGGGGGGGGGGGGGGGGCACTTTTTTCTTTTTTTTAAGGATCCCTAAAAAAATGGAGTGGTACCTAGGAAGTATACAATCTAATGTAATAATCTAATTCATGATTCAAAAAATATCAACAACTGACTAAACTGAAAAAAATTATTTACAAAAAATGAGAAATCGCAAGATCCTGAATGACTTTTTTTAAACTAAATATTTATGGAAATCACTTGAATTAGGTTGATTGGAAATATTAGCTATCTTACAATTATAAAGTATTCTGTGATTAAATCTCTAACTTCGTCGGAACACGGTAGGTTGTTCCAGAAAAGCCTTTTGTGGGGCGGCATAAGTTGAGCTAGTTTAGAAAGAATTTACGCTCTATTTTCGCTGGGAACGCCCCTCATAGGCTTCCGACTTGGGGGTTAGGGTAATTTCTTCTCATACTTGTTCAATACAAAATTCACAACTTCGAATTCGTCATCTAGGTGGTTGAGATTATTCAGTAAATTCACTTTGACTTCACTTGATTAGGTACGATCTGTTCTCCGTTGCTAATTTTTTTCAGCTTATGTTGGCTTGAACGGTCGATCCAGCTGAGGAGCTGACGAAAAACACCTCACATATCCATTTGAAACGCCTCAACCCGATTCTGAACCCAACGGTTTGGAGGGAAAACTTCCCAACGACGTTTTTAACGAGTTGAGGCGTTTTTCCTCAACAAAATACGCTAGTTAGGGTGTTTCAAACGGGGAGTTGAGGTGTTTTTACTCATCAGACACGCAGTTGAGGCATTTTTCCTCCAAATTGAGCATCTTTCAGATTTCATTCCTTAAAATTTCAACCCCTTCCGGGTCGAATTTCCAAATTTTCACTGGACCTTCAGAAAAGTGGTGCTGGAATCAGGGAGGTAACGGGAGACTATCATTTTCGGCAGTTTTGGAGTTGAGGCGTTTTTCCTTCACACGACAGAATATGCCAAGCTACATTTGACTTCTTATTGATGTCCCGCAACTAACATAATTTGTTTCAGCATCACTGAATGACATATCTTCTATAATATTTTTCGTTCTTCGATTCATCACATCCAAATGGTCCGCTCTTCCCATTGGCGAATTTTCGAAGAAAATGAAGCTATTATAATCGGTTCAAAATTCTCAGAACATAAATGTTTGTATTTTTTTTTTTTTTTTTTTTTTTTATACTAGACAAATCCGTTTTAGAGCACCCTGAATTTATCCCTTGATTTAAAAAAAAAAGTACATAAATATATATATTTTTTTGGTTTTGTGTCACTCCAGACAATACCGTCTGTACATGATACAAATTTAAAATTTCGCCAAAACGTTTGTATTGCCAAACAAAAGGATGATTTCAAAGTTGAGCAATTTTCAAATATCCTAAAGGGGTAAAATTCGAGTTTTAGGTCTCAAAAATCAGTAAAAACGGCTAAAATCGCAAACATTTGATGTACAAATGAATGAAAGTGGTATGGAAGAGCGAGTGAAGACAGAAAATACCATTTCAGTTGTTTTTTGTACAGAATAGGGGTCAAATTTGGATTTTGGGGACCCGAAATTGGTGTGAAGGGCTAAAATCTGTATTAATTTTTCTGACGTGTGGGATGGTGAATCACGACGGAGGTCTATTTTGAGGTTGAAAATATTTCACCAAAAAATAGTGGGCCAAATTGGACTTTATAGAGGTAAAAAAACCGGTAAAAATTACTAAAATCACGAAGTCATATAATATTACGAGAAGTAGTACCTATGGTTCCTCGCGTTATCATATTTTTACACAATAGCATGAATATTTCTCTGAAAATTCGCTCTTATAGCCATGCCGCATGAGTGGCATTTTCATTATAAAGTTAGTCGAGTGTGCAGTCAGCTTTGTCGCAGCCAGATCTTTAATTAAATCCTGCATTAACGACAAAATTCGGCAGGGCCACGAGCATTCGGCGGAGTGCAAGCAATGGGCTGCTCTCCTCAGTCCGACCGATCGTATCCCGCCCGACCACCCCCGTCATGAATCGGTAGCAGCCTTCAGATCCATCACTGGCCATGACTACCTGAACTCTCACCTCCACAGACTTCGGATGAGGGATGACCCGTCCTGCTCTCTATGCAGCACATCCGAGCCCATGACTTCCACCCACCTTTTTGACTGTCCACAACTCGAGGACATACGACTTGCTTTTACTGCTGACGACACCAACTGGTCGAAAATGGCAAAACTATATTGGGCTGCCAGAAGTCAACTAATGGCTCAAGAGCCGTGACTGATCGGCGTAGGGTAAAAAAAAAGTACACTATCATCACTCAAAAAACTAACTTTACTGTTATGACACTCCCCCCCCCCCACTACCGAAGGCCTAGAACTCAAATAATGAGGATAAATTTAATCAATTTAATCCTCGAGTTTCAAGCCAACGTTCAAGAAATCCTCAATTAAACTCAGCCAGCTTCGCCCCTAAAGATTAATTCACTCCAACCAGTGTTAAAAATGTTATACTAAGACTAGCAATGAAGAAATCTACGAGGCCTGACTTGGGTCCTGACCATCTAACCAAACCTTTGTTGAACCTACAAAAAAAAATACTAATCTTTCTCACACAAATTTATAATGCTTTACTTCGTACTAAACACTTTCCTCGTTAGTATGCTAAAGTCATCCAGATCCTCAACCCTAAAAATGACCAAGAAGTCCAACCAGTTACATACCCATTAGTTTGCTCTATTCCTAACTTGCAATCCATTGCATTCAAGCCAACATCTATAAAAACATAGCGTAGTGGAGAAAATCCATGACATCTACGATCCAAAATAAGTACCTATGCCAGGGAATGTTCTTCGACCCAGAAAGTGTTTGACAAAGCATGGCACAACGACATTCTTTATAAAACTGAGCCACTTCTACCCGATAAAAGTTGCCGATTAGTTGAATCACAGCTATTGCAAAGAACATAATGAGTGAAGTACGGAGCTGCACTCTCGCGTTAAAACCAGTTCGTCATGAACCCCACTAAGCCATTTAACCTAACGCTCACATACAGGAGACCGTCCGCCGCGCCGTACGCCGTATCATGCGTATCTACTTCATTTTCGGTCGAAACAATTCGTTTTTTCACACACAGGCTCCATTTTAGGCCCTAGTTGTGTCCCAAAACTTTGCAGCCCGAGGGTGTTATGGGTGAAAAATTGGTGTGAAAATAGGGTTTTTTGGTGTTTTAGTAAAATGAGCTTTTGAGGTACCTTTTTCCATGTTTTTTAGCGCCAGAAGACCGAATATTAAGTCGATTTCGACCAAAGAGTGAAAAATTGAGGTTGTAACGAAGGTTCAGCTCCCAAAATTCATTTTTTATGAGTCAAAAACTTGGGAAATTTCCTGAAATCACCATCAAAATGGCACTCTCAATGTTCAAAGATAATTGGAAAAAAAAGGAGTGTAATTCGTGTTTTGGGGGGCCAAAATTGATGGAAACCATCAGCAATAGCTAGGTATTTCAGCTATTGCACATGATAGAAACAATAAATGAACAGCCAGCATTTCGGTAGGTAATAAACCCATGTGACAAGGACCTTGCAGCATTTTTCGACTAACAAATCCCAAGATGATTTTTCTTACATTAAGTTCCTAGATAAAACCAAGTTTGTAGTTTCAGAAAATCCAAGATAATGCGGTAGGTATAAAAAAATTTAGCAGACGAATTTTCATAAAACATTTTGATACATTTCTATTCCAGAACATGTTTTTATGTACCTATCTTCTTCTTCAAATCCCATCTGAGTTGTCGACGGTTGGTGATAATTTCAGCATATCTCTCATGGTTCTCTACTAGAAATAATTATTCAGCTCAGTTTTCATGTCAGTTTTTAAGCATTTTAATATTTTCCTTAAGTATAACTTTAATAGTTTTAGTTTATACTGCTATGCTAAATGCCACATCAAACTATGCTCTATTTATTAATAAAATTACAGATATAAAGGACCTAGGAGAACAGTTTACTCCTATAGTCAAAAATAAAAATACAAAATGATAGGTAGGTACCAATGTAAGCCAAAGGATCCACCAAGCCACTGAAGAACCACCCCACAGAGTAACAACACAAAACTGTGTCCACCATCATAGGCAAATAATACATGCAACTGAAAGAAGTTGTAGGTGGTAGGTATTCCTGGAGACCATGTTTCCCAGTTTAAAAATTGTGGAGAAAAAAAATTATCTCATCAATATTAGGCGCCTTTTAAGATCTCGCTGCAAATAACAACAGGTAACCTCACATTACTTCCCCGTAAAATATATAAATTAATAACTAAATGAATTTAAACAATGAAAAAAATGGTAATTAAGTTAACTATAAGGCCAACAATGGGTCGATAGTTGAGGTGGACAATAGGTTGATAGTTGTGGGAACTTGATGTATTGCTCAACAGGTAGCTCCTGCGAGGGCCTTTATGGGCGAAAGCGCTAGAGACAATAAAATAACAGAAAAATAAGGGAACTGACTTTTTATAATTGCCAGAAGTTCACGAGTCAAGGTGTTGTGTTGCATAATATTATATTCATTAAGCAGAGTCCAGGAGAATTTAAATACTCGCCGCATCCTCCACGTTTCGAAAGCTTCCAGCCGGTTAATGTGGCCACTTTTAGTGTCCGCTGTTCCAAGCCGTACGATAGTATAGACCAACTACGTATAGCATTCAACAAGACGTCATTGCAGAGAGAAATCCGCATCCCGGCTGTATAAAATGCCGAGTCTGTTAATAAATTCACTTCTTTCTATCTCTATCCGACTTTTCAGCTCCCCCTCCGGCCATGCCACTGACACCCATGGCCTATGATAAGGCCATCGATTTCGTCTTTAAGATTGTCAGCTAAATCTCTGTATGAGCCAAACGTCTGTGTCAACCTCGAATATTTTATTGAACATTGATACACCATCTACAGGGTGTCGATATGGCAATATTGTCATGCGCTTCCTTGAACGTACCTCTTTAGCAGTATCAATCCGTTCAGAGAAGGAACCATCCACCCGAATCTGCGCAGTCTGCCCCCAATACAGGATTCTTATTAGTCCGGTGTCTTTTTGGTCCAGGCCAACTCCCTCTAGAATGTGAATAAGCCTCTCACGCTTCACATTACCCAGTTCTTTCTCAGAATCAAAAAGCCAGGCATAGACTGGACAATGCTGGTCAAGATAGTTTTGAGCCAGGACCACCGTTTAAAAAAGAGCCTCCGCCATACCTAAAGCATTCCGGAAGCCGAACCGGATGTCGCTGATTTTGGATTCTACCTTACGCCACAACCTGTAGGAGCACGCGCTGAAGGATTGCGAGGGCATGACTCATCAGACTAGTCCCCAAGCACTGACCTTCTTCACAACGTAATAATAGTGAACACATCCAATCATTATTTGTAGACGGGTCAATAAAAGAGGGAGAGGGGTCAAGAAATTTGATGTTTTATTTTGTTGCTCATAATTCGGCTACAGATGGTCGTAACATTGAAAGTAGCCCCTTCAAATTATAAAATTAAGTTATTCAAATTTCTATAGCATTTTGAGATAATCGTCTTCAAAAATTAAATTTATTTTGAAAACTACTCCGATCTTTACTAAATAGCTAGATTTATTTATTTTTACTTTTTTTGCAAACTTTTTTTCTAGCGGTTCAGTTTCACAGTCAAATTTTTGGAGGAAGTTGTAGAAGATAAAATCACGTTCAAAGTTGTATAATTATTTAACATTTTATCTCATCAAAATTTAAAATCCTCAATGTTGCAGTATGACATCTATAATCTCCCACTTTATCGTCATGACACCAAAAATGTGTGGTTTTTATCATCAAAAGGTGCGTTGATGACGGTGCGGCGACCCCATAATTCAAGAAATACGTGGAAGGTCTAACGAGAAAGACCGTCGGAAACACATATATTTGTATATTATTATAATCGGACCAAAATGAGAAGGAGTGAAGAGAAATGAAGTGATTATGGTTTTCATCAAGAATCGTTGTATCCAGAAAATTTTCAAATTGCTGAAGCCTTTAACGGGTTGAAGATGAAATATTGAATAAATATGCCATTTTGAAGTTAATTCAATCCTCTTCAACTTCTTATCTTAGAATGTGACTGTAAAAACTGAAGGCAGAAGACGGAAAAACTGAAGCCTGAACCGCTAGAACGAAACGTTTTTCAAAAAAGGTGTAGTAAAAAACCCATCCTTTGTCCAGAGACTTTTTGTGCCCCCTGATCACTCTGAACACCTTCCTGAAGTCAACAATTCTGAAGTCCTACACGACGTGTACTTCGGCATTCGTTGACAGGACTACTGGTATCTCCCCACTGTCGTACATCCGGTTTGGTAAGGCAGTCAGTTTGGACATATTTTCTTCATCCATTAGTTTTAAAATCTCCACACTGACCTCCCGATGCCTGTAGGTTTCCTAGTTTCATTGCACGATCCTCTACTTCATGTATGTCACTTAAATGGTCAAAAATAGCTTTACCAGGTTTACCATCAGTAAACAGTAAATACAAAACTTTACCAGTAAATAATTTTACCAGATTCCCTGGTGGTCCCATACTAGTTTTGTAAATACAAAAAGTAGTACTGGGCCCATACTAGGCCAGTTATACTGTTCGATTCCTAGTGCTTTGACAGACATTGCACGATTTGACGACAGAATAGCCTGCAAAAGACTTTGGATACCCCAGTAATGATGGTATCAGTACTTGATAGTATGTGGTATATTACTGAGCTAGTAGTGAGTCACTATCGGCGTTTGCATAGAAAAGGACCTACTTAGGTGTGTGGTAAAATAAATTTATTTGAAAAAAAAAATTCGAAAAACGCACTAAAATCTATAAAATTATTCTTAAACACTTTTTCGGAACTTTTTTTAAAAATAGATCTATTGATCGCACTGGAAACGAAACAATTAAAAATATTTCTAACTAACGAAAAAAAGGAGGACCTCAAAAAAGCAGCATAAAACTAAAAAGCAAAGAATTATTTTTATGCTGAACAATCGCAGCTTATTCAATGTCAATTACAACAAAATTTTTGAAGGCGCAAATTTTTAACTAAAAACCCCACGCAAATCCTTCATATTTTATCCCTTGGTTTTATACATTTTAGATGAAATTTGGCGCCGACTTCAAAAATTTGTTGTACTCGTATTGACATTGAATAAATTACGTTCGTTCGTAGAAATTATTCTTTACTTTTTAGTTTTATTCAGCTTTCTTTAAGTCAGTTTTTTTCTTAGATTTTTTCTAAAATTTAATATAAATAAAATTACCTACCACTAAATTAGCACGGAAGGGATCAAAAGTGATCAAAATGAGAGAGTTTTCTAATTCAACCTATTGGAAAATGTTGACTAACGAAACGTTTGTTAGTTCATGGAGGTAGGTACGTTGGTACGCAGTATGACTGGAACCATTTCAATAAATTATAACCAGAGAAAATCTTGTGAATGGAGTTCAATTTATTTCGGCAAGCATGCCCGTAAAAACTGTTGCTTCTTATCCGTCTTCTGCTGTCGAGGTAGGTAATCCAATGGACGGGTTTATAGAAGCGTAGGAATGTGAAACGCATTCATCCTTGGCAGCGCGGCGCTTGAGGCCAGACATACCAATATGATGCGGAGAGCTGATACCTGCCTATTTCTTTCTGATCACTCCAGAAATTGGATGCAATAGGACGGAGAGGGGGTGATAGGCTAACTACCCGTAGACACGAGAGAAACCTCCTCCAAGTCGCTTTCAAAATAACGAAAAGGAACTGCCGCACCATAGTGGGAACGTTTCCACATAAATCGAATCCTCCCGTCAAGTACGTGCTTGACATTTTATCTCGAGCATTCAGATACACCCTACACCATTCGAATCATGAAAATCCTACCTAGGCTCGATTCATTCTGAATGCAATTTGACTATCAGCAGGGAGAAAGAAGAGTCAATTCTGGTGCTTAAGATTGATTGAAATGTTTTCAGAGTGTAATTGACAGTGTTGAAGTCTTCACAGTTGTAGCGTGTAAATTGGAAGCCCTTGCTGACCTCTGACCACGGTCCGTGCGTGCGTGCGTGCGTGCGTGTGTGTGTGCGTGTGTGTGTGTGTGTGTGTGTGTGTGTGTGTGTGTGTGTGTGTGTGTGTGTGTGTGTGTGTGTGTGTGTGTGTGTGTGTGTGTGTGTGTGTGTGTGTGTGTGTGTGTGTGTGTGTGTGTGTGTGTGTGTGTGTGTGTGTGTGTGTGTGTGTGTGTGTTTCAGTTGGTTTATTAGGTCATATTTTATTCGATTTAGAGCAGAAAAGATTAATGAATTTCAAGATTCAGCAAAATAATCCGCTAAAAATAAAATGTTATACTTTATTCGTTTCTCCTATGATAGGTAGTACATGACTAAGTGAGTATTTCAGTGTTATGTGCGATTCCCAAATCCCGGCTCGATATTGATATATGTTTTTGTCTGATGAAGTGTCCTGATTTACGTACTACAAATCCATTTAAAAAAAAATTTTCAAGTCCCCAAAAAGCACGGAAATGGGTGTAGGTAGTTTGAGAGTATGTATATACATTTGTGCATGGACGTGTGACCAATCAGTACTACTGGAAATTCGGTGCTCAATTTTTTTTCAGTCTTGTGCGAGTTTTCGAAGTGACAACACGCTCTTGTGGAAAAGAAAATAATAACAGTTCTCCGAGCTGCCGAGTTTGTTTATATTTGCAAGATGAACGAGCAGAGCGACGGTGAAACGCCGCTCACAAATGTTGTTGCGAAAATAAAACACGAGGTTGTGTAATATCGAAAAGCGTGGGCGTGTAGTATCAAGAATGTCCACATAAGTAATTCCTTTGAACAACTCTACAACGTTGTACTTACTTTATATAGGAGTATCTCACTCAAGCAAACGAACAAATTATAAATCTTCAAAACAGAGTAAACGTTATTGAAGCAAAGCATGAGTGATCACCAAAATCGACTCAAACCCCTGTTCCTTGGACAATAAATTCGACCCCGGATGATGAGAAATTCATACAGATTAATACTTATGTAATGAGATTATATTATGCCAGGCTATAGGCTATGCGCGTGAAAAATTCTAAAATTTGAAAACAACTAATAGGGTTAGGTAGAGGGAGAGGGAGTGGGAGAGGGAGTGGGAGAGGGAGGGAGGGAGGGTTGTGGGAGGGAGGGTGGTGGTAGCGAGGGGGAGGGAGGGTGGGAGACAGAGAGAGGGTGAGCGAGAGAGCGAGAGAGAGTGAGTGAGAGAGAGAGAGAGAGAGTGAGAGAGAGTGAGAGAGAGAGAGAGAGAGAGAGAGAGAGAGAGAGAGAGAGAGAGAGAGAGAGAGAGATTGATTGATTGATTGATTGATTGATTGATTGCTTTATTTTACAACCAGGGAAAGTTAGGGCCATAAGGCCCTCTCTTCCACTTTCCCTGGCCAAAAGATTACAAATATTCCTCAAGCGTCAATCACATTAAATTCAAACCTAATTAGTCCATCTTCGTATTATATCATCATGAATAACCTGATTATTTACAATCAAACTTAAACTAAACAGATCAAATCAAATTCTCCTTTACATTCATCCATCATATAACTTCTTCATGTTTACATCAAATCAAAATCATATCACTTCTACTCTAAGACAAACAGCTTTATGTCCATTTACGTGTAACAATCGTGCACCCTATGCAATATAAACCAACCAAATCACCTCCTCAATACCGCTCCAGCAACTTCCTTTTTATGGCATTTCTGAATGCCTCAGTACTTTGCTCCAGCTTGTACATTTCAGCGAGCTTGTTGAAAATTCTACTCCCCTGCACCACAAACGACCTGTTGAACATTACTGTTCGGTGCTTGGGGATCTGTAGCATTCTCTCCTTGCTTCTGGTGTCCCTGGCGTGAACCTGCGACATTAGTGTGAACTGTTTGTACAAATAGTCGGGCTGTTGAAACTTCAGGATTTTAAACACCAGTACTGCGATTTGCATCTCTTTTCGCTCTGCAATCTTCAACCACCCCAAAGCTTTGTAATGCGGCGTCACATGGTCATCAAGTTTGAGACGCAAGACAAACCTGACCACCATGTTCTGCGCTTTTTGCTGGCGATGGACGTCCTCACTCTTTAGGTCGGTGGTCGCAGTTGGCGCATAATCGAAGATGGGAAGAATTAGTGCTTGCGCCAACCTCTTTCTGACCTCCATCGGGAAATCACTTGCTACCCTTCTCAACTGGTAGATGCTTTTGGCAACAAAGTTGCACATGCTTGTTACCTGAGAGTCCCACGAGAGTGTGCTTTCCATCAAAACGCCCAAGTTCTTAACCTCCCTGACGTATTCCAAGTTAGCAGAGCCGTACACTACTTTTGTTGTCGTAGCAAGATCGATTTTTGACAGGATTTTGGAGTATCCAAGTACCACAACTTTAGTCTTCGTACCATTGACTCTCATCCCGTGATTCTTACACCACACAGCCAGCCCTGACAGGTCTCTATTGATATATTCGACTGCCTCATCGATCTCATCAGTTCCGCAAGTGCGGTAGAACTGGAGATCATCGGCGTACATCATATATCGAGTATCGTCCGAAAAAATCTCGGGTAACGTTCTCACATATATGATGAATAGCAATGCTGAGAGAACAGACCCTTGCGGAGTACCAACTACGACGTCTTTCCAGGACGAGAGGGTATCATTTGGACCTTTTACGCGCTGCTTCCTTTCTGACATGTACGACTCGAACCACTTCAACATAATACCTCCAACCCCGATGGAGCTTAAAATGGCCAGTAGTATTTCTTTTCTCAAGAGGTCAAAGGCTGAAGAAAAGTCAACCATGACCAGAACAGTTGCGCTCCTCTTGTCCATTCCCATTCGTACGTCGTCCAGAACTTTTATCAGGGCCGTCTCGGTGCTGAAACCCGTTCTGTACGCCGATTGGTAGGGGTCAAGCAAATTGTATCTGTCAACGTATAAATTCAATTCCCAATACACAATCTTGTCCAGAACTTTTCCGAGGAAGCACAAGAGTGATATCGCACGAAAATCTTTAGACTCTGAGGGCTGCTTGATTTTGGGTATCGGCTTAATGAGAGCTTTTTTCCAGATGTCGGGGTATGTTCCCAAGGTTAGTGAGGTATTGAAAATGTGGGTGACTACGGATTTAATAGCATTTACAAGCATTCGTATCAAATCGCCAGGGATGCCATCAGCACCGGTCGATGTGGATTTGACCTCTAGGATATACTTTTCAACTACCTCTTCCGATAAAGTGGGGATTTTGAGACTGTGACTGGGGGTGGAGGCATTTCTATAGTGATCAACGATTTCAGGTGATGTTGGGTATTCAACAGATTTACAGAAGTTATCGTTCAATTCGTCGAGAGACACATTGATTGGCCCGTCATCATTCCTTTGTTTCCCAATATGATTTTCCTGTTTATGATTTTCCAAAAATCTTTTGACTGTCTACTTGTACTGAAAATATCATAATAATATTTTGCCTTAGCATTCCTAATCAGTTGTTTAACTTTATTCCTTTGTTTTTTATAAATGTTGAACAGCTCTCCACTCCTAGTGGGTAAGTAACGGGTGTACGCCTTGTCCCTTTCCCTCATGGCAGTTCTGATTGCGTCATCAATCCACGGTGCGGGTTGGTGTTTTGCCTTCACCTTAATCCACGGGCAATGTCTATCAAAAAGGGTCAGAATCATTGAATTAAAATTTTCGAGCTTTCTGTTCAAATCGGGCTCTCGATAAACTGGGTTCCAGTCCATAGAAACTGCATTATTTATGAATGCTGCTCTATCAAAATTTTTCATGTTCCGTATGCGGATATAATATCTCCGTTGGGTTTTACATGACGTCAAATTTAGTGAACAGAAAACTAGGTCATGTCTCGATAAGCCACTAACGGGGCATTGCCCATAATTAGAGACTATATCCACATCGTTCACAAGTATCAAGTCTAGTAGGGAGTCTGAGTGGGCTGCATGATGAGTTGGACTAAAGGGCAGGTGAGTAAGGTTTTGAGAATTAAATAGGGACTGGAATTGGCGGCTGTAGGCATTTTCGATGAGCAAATCCGTGTTAAAATCTCCAAGAATAATGACATGTTGGTAAGAAGCGGAGATTTTAGCCACCTCATCGAAAACTACGTGGATCTTTCCTATTTTAGGCGGACGGTATACAACGCCTACGGCTAGCTTATGCGATTTATAATTAAGTTCAACAAAGATGAATTCTGGGCTTTTAGAATAGGCAGATGGAGACTTACACAATACCTTGTATTGCAATCCCGAGTGAATAAGAAGAGCAACTCCTCCTCTTCCAAGCCCCGTACGATCATTTCGCACCCAGTTATAGTTTTGCACCGTAACAGACTCCGAGCTAATCGCTGGTTTGAGAAAGGTTTCACTTATTGCCAAAACGTCGAAAAAATTGCCTTTAGAAATTTCTCTTATTTCGTCAATGTGAGACACAACTGATTCAGCATTCACATGAGCTAAGTTGACGTATTTTTTGCACTTCCCACATTGGGAGCTGATGATGTGGTTTAAAGTACCCATAATATTAGAATATAATTACAGAATTCAAGTTTAGCTGGGATTATTAGCATTAAATTACAGAAAACTGTGGTTGGACGTTCAGAGAAGCTGTCGATTAGAATGTTTGGAAACAGTTTAAAGAGCGAAGATTGTTGTTGAGAAGAAGCAGCATAGGTAGTGAAGGAGATGGTTTGTCCATTGTGGTGCCGGGTCGTGATCCAAATTGTGACGGGAGAAAGGAGCGTTGTCAGGTCTGATTTCTCGATCTTCTGGGAGATTCGTTTTTTGAGATGTTGATACGTTTCAAATCGTAAGTACTTTTAATCAACAGAGGTTGAGAGTTCTCATCCTTTTTTAGGAAGATGTTGCCATTACTGAACCAGGCAAATTTAAAATTGTTCTCACGCTTGAACGTTTTAACTGCACCCAACAGCTTTCTTTTGGTGAAGGTGAGACTATGATTAATATAAATTTTAGTGGGCTCCCCTTCCATGAAACCGAGATCACGGGAGGTCAGATTCCGTTGTTGTCTGGAAGCATCCATAAAAGCCTGTTTATCAGTTTTTCTAACAAAAGATAGGAAGATGGAGCCCGTAGTCGACGAAGCACTTGGCGGGCGGCGTCTGTAGCAATTGTTTATGTTGTGATCTGGCAGTTCAACTTTCAAAACAGATCCAACTCGTTTCCAACAACATCGAGAGGACGCTGAACAGCAGCTGCGAATACCTACAACCCTACCTTCAGAGACCGGTGTGAAGTTAGCAACATTTTTCAGCAACATCTTAGTGCCACCTTGAAATTTGGCATAAACAATCTCTAGGGCCTCTAAATAAATATTATAAAGTTTTTTTGCCGAGTTAAGCCTCGCAAGGGGGTGCAATACACCCCTAAAGTCAAAATTATATTTCCAGCAACATCTTAGTGCCACCTTGAAATTTGGCATAAACAATCTCTAGGGCCTCTAAATAAATAATATAAAGTTTTTTTGCCGAGTTAAGCCTCGCAAGGGAATGCAATGCACCCCTAAAGTCAAAATTATATTTCCAGCAACATCTTAGTGCCACCTTGAAATTCGGCATAAACAATCTCTAAGGCCTCTAAATAAATAATATAAAGTTTTTTTGCCGAGTTAAGCCTCGCAAGGGGGTGCAATACATCCCCAAATTCAAAATTATATTTCTAGCAACATCTTAGTAACACCTTGAAATTTGGCATAAACAATCTCTAGGGCCTCTAAATAAATAATATAAAGTTTTTTTGCCGAGTTAAGCCTCGCAAGGGGGTGCATGCACCCCTAAAGTCAAAATTATATTTCCAGCAACATCTTAGTGCCACCTTGAAATTTGGCATAAACAATCTCTAAGGCCTCTAAATAAATAATATAAAGTTTTTTTGCCGAGTTAAGCCTCGCAATGGGGTGCAATACATCCCCAAATTCAAAATTATATTTCTAGCAACATCTTAGTAACACCTTGAAATTTGGCATAAACAATCTCTAGGGCCTCTAAATAAATAATATAAAGTTTTTTTGCCGAGTTAAGCCTCGCAAGGGGGTGCATGCACCCCTAAAGTCAAAATTATATTTCCAGCAACATCTTAGTGCCACCTTGAAATTTGGCATAAACAATCTCTAAGGCCTCTAAATAAATAATATAAAGTTTTTTTGCCGAGTTAAGCCTCGCAAGGGGGTGCATGCACCCCTAAAGTCAAAATTATATTTCCAGCAACATCTTAGTGCCACCTTGAAATTTGGCATAAACAATCTCTAAGGCCTCTAAATAAATAATATAAAGTTTTTTTGCCGAGTTAAGCCTCGCAAGGGGGTGCAATACACCCCTAAAGTCAAAATTATATTTCCAGCAACATCTTAGTGCCACCTTGAAATTTGGCATAAACAATCTCTAAGGCCTCTAAATAAATATATTATTTATTTAGAGGCCCTAGAGATTGTTTATGCCAAATTTCAAGGTGGCACTAAGATGTTGCTGGAAATATAATTTTGACTTTAGGGGTGTATTGCACCCCCTTGCGAGGCTTAACTCGGCAAAAAAACTTCATATTATTTATTTAGAGGCCCTAGAGATTGTGTATGCCAAATTTCAAGGTGGCACTAAGATGTTGCTGGAAATATAATTTTGACTTTAGGTGTGTATTGCACCCCCTTGCGAGGCTTAACTCGGCAAAAAAACTGTATATTATTTATTTAGAGGCCTTAGAGATTGTAGTCAAATTGCCACCTTTGAAAGCGGAGTCTTCCCGCAAATTTGACTCGGGCGGTTTCTTCCCTCCGATTCGGGCGGTCCCCTCCGCCGATTCAGCGTTGGACCATAAGGAACTGGGTCCTTCTGCGCCGCCCTTACGCGCAAGGGAGGGGAAGGGTATAAATACCCCCGCTCCCCACACCTCGACACAGTTCACCGAGATCTACCTGAGAACAGACCTGCGATCCTCCTTTAGTTGATTCTTTTCCTTTAGTTTGAGTTAGATTGAGACAGTGGTGTTGAGAAGTTGTGTTGGTTCAGAGAGAGAGTTGTAGTTATTTTTCCCCATCCCATGATTGACCCCTGTGAAGAAGACGAGCGGACTGGGCAACGGAAACGGCTTTCAATTTCGGACATTCTTAATAATAGTCGAGCAAGAGAGGAGGAGAGAAGACCCCACCTGAAGGCACGTCTGAACCCAGACGTAAACTCAGTACTGCCGTGGAAAGTCTGTTGTTGCAGGAACATCATCACCCAGCACAGCAACCCCGGAGCCCCAGGAAACCATCCCCTAGACCAGAAGCCCGGAAGGACCATCCCTGGACTACTTGGACCACCGTTCCAGCGGAGGTAGGAATCATTACCTTTTCTTACTTGTCCTTATCTAAGCGATATCATTCGCGTAATAGCGCCCCTCAGGCTTTGTGCATCACACTTCCTATACGAGAGTCACAAAAGGGGTTATACCCGTTTGTTCCAGAACTCTCCACATCTTTGACCCCAAGACTCGTCCCATGTCCCTCGTATCATCGAACGTCTGAACCCAGCCTGAACCCTCGACTCTGGTGCCACACTTCTAACAATTTTGCATTACATTTATCTGACACTTACCTTAGTAGCTTCTCCCCGTTCATGTAATTTCCGCAATTCGCGTCAGTCATTTTCATCATCCTAACTTGTGTACTTGATTTTTGCGCCTTCGCGACCCCATCGTATGTTGTTGATTCTTATAATAAATTCAGTCACTTACCTACACGTATTGAGGTTATTTCACATCCTTTGTGAACATTCGAGTCACCTTTCGAACCGCCACAAGGCTTCCAAATTATTAGTTTTCTATTAGGAATTTACAGCCGTACTATAACCTGTACCCGCAGTCAGAACCTGTGCAACGCTGACTACGGGGCCGCTGCCAACCTACGAACTCCAGGTAATTTACTTGTAGACTTTTCGCTGCCAAATTTCAGCCTTAGCTCGCCATCCATTCCTGACATAGTCATAAGTAGGTTTACCGGCAGGATAGTCACACAAGTAACGATTACAAGATTGTTTATGCCAAATTTCAAGGTGGCACTAAGATGTTGCTGGAAACATAATTTTGACTTTAGGGGTGCATTGCATCCCCTTGCGAGGCTTAACTCGGCCAAAAAACTTTATAGGTATTATTTATTTAGAGGCCCTAGAGATTGTTTATGCCAAATTTCAAGGTGGCACTAAGATGTTGCTGGAAACATAATTTTGACTTTAGGGGTGCATTGCACCCCCTTGCGAGGCTTAACTTGGCAAAAAAACTTTATATTATCTATTCAGAGGCCCTAGAGATTGTTTATGCCAAATTTCATGGTGGCACTAAGATGTTGCTGAAAAATGTTGCTAACTTCACACCGGTCCTTCAGAGCTACGTTGGAGTTTGGTACTCGAGTTCAGCTGGAGGCGGTGGGAAGTATATATAAGTACACGCTGCGCGAATGATCGCTCAGGCAAGGCTGGCCACTCCCAACCAAGAAATATGTGTAATTAAGTCTACCATAAGAAAAAAAAATACGAGTTAAGTAATGAAAAATGTTTTCTGTTTGCGACCTTGATGCTGGAAACCAAGAAAAAATCCTAGCTGACCTGCTGCTTGTATGATCCATAACGTACTCTCTACTAGCACAAACAAGTCGGTGCGACGTCGTGATAGGTACAAAATATGTCCCAGCGTTGGTCGTCGACATCGTAACGACTTCTCCAAATCCAAAATCCGACCAAAGTGGGCATTGATTGTTGAGTCGTACCGACATCGCCACCCGAACTGTACACGGATTTGGTCGCGAACGGCGACCTGAAACGACTTGTCAGGGGTAACATAATTTCTTACTACAATATTGTAATACATACATTTGTAGTACATTCTGTAATTAAACCGACTGCATGTAACATCCGCGACCAGAATCCGACTTATTGTGTGGTTATTACAGAAATATATTTCTGTAAAATGATAACCATTTAGGTATTAAAAACTGCAAGAAGTCTTCAGGAGTTTTCATCAAAATGGATTCCACATTTGGGAATTGGAAGGTGGTGGACAAGATTAAAATTAAAATAACTTAAAATAAAATAAATTTAAAAAAATAGTTACCCAAACGTTTCTGCATGGTTATTGTTTTATGGTTGGAATTGTATGGTAATTATTGTATAGAAATATATTCCTGTAAAATAATAACCATTTAGGTATTAAAAACTGTAAGAAATCTTCAGGATTTTTCATCAAAATGGATTCCACATTTGGGAATTGGAAGGTGGTGGACAAGATACCCAAATAGGAATTATTGCATGTGAATAAATATATTTGTATGTATGTATTCAGTTATTGTTATTTGAGTTTCGCGTAACACATTTGGCATAATTACTTCGTTTTCCTTTGTGCGCCCTCAAAGAAGTGGAGCCGGTGCCCTCAGGATGGGTGGATAGTGGCATGCTGTTCTGGCCTCATACCAAAAAACAGGTCGGGAAACATATAGGTACGTTTCATGATGAACGCACAGTAATTTTCAATATACAGTTTTGAGATGATAGTTTTTTGCAGTGCTCGTGAAATAAAATCATGACGCTGGAACGACGTATATAATCACATAATACGAAAAAGAGGAAATGTATTATAAACGTTCGAAGTTGGTACAATGTCAGTAGCGGTACTACAAGTATTTCATATTAATCCGACGTCGGAAGTCACGACGACGCGTCGCTTCAAGTCACCTTGTAACTCGTAGAATATAGTTATGACGTCAGGAAGACGTTGTGATCTATCAGGGGTTCTTAGTAGGTACAGCGTTTGGAGGTTGTAACGACTTAGGTCTCTTGTAATACAGAATTCCGACGTCGTTCCGACTTCGCAACTCACCACCTGATTTGTATTATGGAATTACGGCATTGTCACAACTTTGGAATGGTGTACTGTACGTCGGCATCGTTGGTCGACAACTTTCGACAATGTCGGTGACGTAATCACAAGGTACTGTGGATACATACAGATTTCTGACGTCGGATGTAGGTACACATAAGGTCGTAAGTCGTCAAATAACCAAATCCGACCAATTGTGCTACTTGGGCTTTTTACCTGGGGACTGTTTCATAATGTATGCCCAAGCCAGTGGGTTTACTGTTGGGAGAGATCCTCAAAATAAGCGGGATACTTGGTGCCAAAACATACGGAAATCAACTGTAGTAAGTACGTACCAACCTATCGTCTACCATGATAATAAGTAACTTGTTAGTTATTTTCGTATCTGGCCCCTATTGAATATTGACTGTTGTCGTGATTCCCTCACAGCAACCACTCCTTGAATGTTATAAGATCTTACCAAATAAACATGGAGAACGTTGAGCTAGGCGACGCCGAGGGGTTTTCCCAACCGCCATCGCTCCTCAAGAGGCATAATGGACGGGGGCGGGGTGGAAAAGTCCATATAAAAACAGTCCTTCTGGCCCAGCTCTCCATTCGACGATTCGACTCGTGGCGTGAGACTCCTTTCTTTCCTACCCTTCCTCCGACACTCGCTGTGGTCCATTCCGCGGGGTGCTGGTCAACAGACTCCTTGGGAGCAACTGATATCTGCTGTGGTTCATTCTCACGGGATATTAGTACTAGGTCCATCCTCTTTAGTGCCTACTGTGGTTCATGCTCGCTGGGCGCTCAGAAGACTCCTAAGGAGCAACCAGTATCTGCTATGGTTCATGCTTGCGGGATAATGATGGTAGGTCCCTCTTCCAGAAGACTCCATAGGAGCAACTAATATCTGCTGTGGTCCATCCTCCCAGGTTATTAGTGGGAGGTCCCATCTTTTCATCTAGTACCTGCTGTGGTACATGCTCACAGGGTGCTAGCACTCTGAAGGAGCAACTAATATCTGCTGTGGTTCATACTCGCGGGATATTAGTAACAGGATCATGTCGGCCCTATATTAGGAGGAACATTTCAACCACCGCCTGCGATCGCTTTTGAATTACAGTGATGACCCCAAATTTACCTAAATTTACCCAAAATTTACCTCAAACCCTGATGGTGACACGCACACCTGTGCATACCACCACACTGGTAACCCTGACAGTTGTTTGAACTGTCACAGTTACTACATTGGTACCCCCCCACACTGTCACAGTTACCACATTAGTAGCTGCCCCGACGTCACGCACGCACCCAGCGTCACGCACGCACTCGACGTAACATAAGACCCCGACGTTGCACACGTCACCCTATCGCACTCCACCAACTACACAGCCCCCTGACCACACGAGTCGCACGTCTCCCGCATTTCCGACCAGCCTGTCGTCGACGACCGCCGACCCTACGTCACCACTCATCCCTGCACAATATCGTGAGTTCGCCGATGCTCGGTTAATCATACCGCCCTCGTCGTCAATCGCTCTCTTTCACCACTTCCTCGCAGGAAAGTACTCACTGCCTCAAAGCCGTGTCCACCACCGAAGCCGCCCTGAACAACTCGCCCTATATCACCGTTCTTTGAACGGCTCCACCGTTCCAACTCACCCAGAACGCCTATATCATCGCTCCGATCGCCGTCGACGCCCTCCCGACCGACGCACCTGCAGTCACCATTTTTCGACCAACTGCGTCACCGTTCCGAATCTTTCGGAACGCCCTTCTCCGGGCCTCGCTCCCCACCATCTTGACCGGGGTCGCCGTGTGGGAACGGCTCAACTACCGTTGCGATTCCATCGCATCTCACTCCTTGCCGCCTGGCTCACACTCGAGCTTACCTGACGCCACGAGCCCCAACGAGCACACGGACACGTAATTGCTGGCCTCCCCGCGCCTTCGATCCGCACGATACCATACCACCACGACCCCTTCCCACCGGCCTTTGCGCCAACACGACCCACGCCCCACCCCGTCACCAACAAAACCCTTACCAGCTCGACTAATTCGTATTTGAAATTTCAACTCTTTCAATATACGAACTGTACACTCCTCACCGTATAGCACCGACACCTCCAGCGTGACTCTTCCGCCCTCGAAGCCTCTCATTCTAGTCAAATTGTATTTCTCTACCATGCTGCGCCTCACGCACCAGCTGTAAACTGTGCCTTACACGCCCGCTGCTCTCTTCCACACGTCACCAAGCGACAAATTTTACTTCTCTCGTATAATGCGCCTTCAGCGACGATTGTGTTTCTCTCTCATACATACTACCCCCTCCGCACTAGTTGTACCTTTTTCACATGCCATCAGCGACCGATGTAAGCTCTTTTATATTTCGCCTTCAGCGACTATTGTGAACTCTCTCGCACTACGCCTTCAGCGCAAAATGTTCTCTTGCATCACCTTCAGTGCTCGCTGTCCTTTTCATACCGCCTCCTGCGACACTTCTTTCCTGGCAAAATCTGGGGGGACCTCTGTCGAGATTCCCTCACAGCAACCACTCCTTTTAATGTTATAAGATTTTACCAAATAAACATGGAGACCGTTGAGCTAGGCGACGCCGAGGGTTTTTCTAAACCGCCATCGCTCCTAAAGAGGCATAACGACCGATTGTGCATGGGGCACGGGTAGAAAAGTCCCTATAAAACCAGCCCTTCTGGCCCAGCTGTCCACTCGAGGATTCGACTCGCGACGTGAGACTCCTTTGTTTCCCACCCTTCCTCTGACACTCCCTGTGGTCCATTCCGCGGGGTGCTGGTCAAAAGACTCCTTGGGAGCAACTAATATCTGCTGTGGTTCATTCCCGCGCGATATTAGTACTAGGTCCATCCTCTTTAGCGCTTGCTGTGGTTCATGCTCTCGGGGCGCTCAGAAGACTCCTACGGAGCAACCAGTATCTGCTGTGGTTCATGCTTGCACGATACTGGTAGTAGGTCCCTCTTCCAAAAGACTGAGCAAATAATATCTGCCGTGGTCCATCCTCGCGGGATATTAGTGTAGGTACCCATCTTTTCATCACGCACCTGCTGTGGTTCATGCTCGCAGGGTGCTAGCAAAAGACTCTGAAGGAGCAACTAATATCTGCTGTTGTTCATGCTCGCGGAATATTAGTAATAGGATCCTCCCGGCCCTATTTTAGTAGAAGAATTTCAACCAGCGCCTGTGATCTTTTGAATCACAGTGGTGACCCCAAATTCATCTAAATTCACCCAACATTTACCTCAAACCCTGACGGTGACACGCACACCCGCGCGTACCACCACAATTGTTACTTCTGCAATTCTGGGATAACAGTAATAACTCTATTTGCGTAGGCTCAACATACTTGAATTACCGATGTGCCTTGAAAGGCACACGTTTTTCGAAGCTCTATTTTCGCCCTGAGAGTAAGGATATCATCAACTTAGTGGTTTGGAACACTGACAGAGACATCCCTCGTGGAATTTGGCAATCCGATGTCCTCCAAACCCTCTCATAACAAAAAAGTGATAGAAAAGTGTGCAGGTAACAAGTCACCAAAGATGACCAGCCGAAATTGCAGAGTAAGTTTTCCATTCATTTCTCCTAGAAATTCTCATCGTGTAGACCCCTTGGTCTCCCCCCCCCCCCCCCCCCAATCTCACTGGATGTTACTGCGTTGAGACTGGCATCAACAGCTCCACAGCCGCAAGGACAGCTATGTGAAAACAATATTGTTAACTTCATTTTCGGTGTTTTGGGGTCATGCCACCACCCTGTATGACTATGTATTGAACAACAGCAACACATGTCCTTTTTTGCATCAATAGTTTGAAATAGGAAACATGAGTTGATCATTACAAGGCATTATGAGTTAATCCCATAAGAATCTAGGACTGGTGCATACGAGAATGAAACTCACTAGACCAGACTGTCTCGCTCCTTCGTAACCAAACCTTGGAGAACCAACGCACGATGAGCAGGTTCCATTCCATTCCAAGAATTTTGAGGCAAACCGCACTCTTCGACGATGGAGAGTTATTTTTTTATGAGCTCTCAAATTTCGGCAACATGTGGCGTCACACTAGACCAGGCCGGAGGGATACAGTGACAGTGCTGTTGGTCTCAAAATCCTTAGAATGAATCATTTTCATTTAAAAATTGAAAAGTAGTATAAACAGATGTCATGGGTACTCCTCACTGGAATCATGAAACAACGTTGAACAGCATACCTACAGCTGTTACAACCTATATGAAAGAGTCCTGCAAATATTTCGTAGGTAGGTAACGTACAGCAAATTAATTTAAAACGCAAAACTAATTGTTCCCTATGGGGCTGTTGAGTCTCTGAAAATGTCCCTCTTTTGCAACGCTCTGGTGCAGCTAATTTCACCCTGCTCCCGTGCCTGATAAACTGGGAGAATCACGTTTTACTGCATGGCTGATTAATTTTTTCGTTTTATTTAAACTGTGTTTGAAGCTGCTTTAAACTGCTTATACTGTTTCATGGCTGTGTGATAAGAGAGTGAGTGCTGTTCGCCCGACAGATCATACAAAATCTACTCGTAGCATCTACTGGAAGTAGTAGAGTAGAAGAGAGAGAATGAGAGGTTGAGAGCGATGACATTGAATACCGTGAACCGGGTTTTGACTTATACGGCAGGGGCTAGATACTTATCGTATTTTTTAAATTTAAAACAAATGGTAGTAATAATAATAGCAGAAACTTTTATGGAATAAATAAGATAGGAGAGAATGCAAATAGAATCGTAGAATAGAATATCCAAGTAATGAATGGAAGTTGAATCCATCAGTCTAGTTAACTTCTATGGGCAACTAGTCGGTATCTCAGGTATTGATATAGTAAGTAGTAATTTATCTATTAGTTAGACCTGTAGTTCCAAGCTGTTGAATCAAGGCGTTGGCTCAAGAATCGAGCCATCGCACCCCTTATCGCCCCGTTTAGCTAGAAGGTTACTTGGAAATTTCGCAGAATTGGGCTAGGAAATGTTCGACCTTCTCATTCTCATTTAATCTGCACAAAGAAAACAGTTTATTTAATTTATTCGACCCAAGGTTTACTGTTCAAGTTGAAACTACAACTTCTCGACAAATCATTTACTTCGGGTGAAATATCTTTCATCTACCATATTATAGGGGGTGATATCCTTTTATTGGATACCAGAAAAAGGGTCACGAGTTCCTTATATCCCCTTTGATCAGTTCTAAAGGTGTTTCATACTAGCTATGTATTTGAGTCCCAATGTAGGTTAATTAAATTGAAAAGTATCTTCCTAAAATTCCCACAGGCCGCTTCGAACTATGGCTGTCAACCGCAGAAAAGCCATCTGCCAAAAACCAGTGCGCTGCGCTCCAGCAGCTTACTACGAACTCTCCGAGTTCCTCCCGAGAGAAGAGGGAATTCTCTCTGACATCACCTTCCTTTTCTTCTCGAGTTTCTTCTTGAAGGATAAGCAGCACGGTCCACCTCAACGCAGAAGGAACACCATGCATTCCTGGAATTTTCTGATCCTGTATTCAAAACCAACCTAGGGTCAAATGGTCAGAATTGGTCTCCACGATTACGGTTTTTTTAAACCGTACACAGGCATTGCCGTCTTAATCATACGTTTTAACCGTAATCTATCTCTGACGTCCCCCTAGCTCCGATATATGTTATTTCCTCCTTTTAATGTCCATTACCCAGACATTTCAAATTACTCAGCCAAAATTTCACAGAAGTAAAGAACTTTGTCCTTAGCCTATTGCAAAGCCCATCCTTAGTTCTTCTATCTCGGAAGCGCACTAGTAAAATACCATCCAGCTTCTGTGGAAAAACTTGAACTGCCCCACCCTTTAAGTGGGTACATACTGATTATGAATATTATTGATAAACAAAGTTTCTACCCTTTGAAAATTATCTTCTCAAATTTTGGATTCAGGTATAGAGGGGTTATGAAAGCTGTCATAATGCCATTAAACCGAATTCCCTTTCCCATGTCATGAACTGAAAGTACTCACTCAGACAAAATGCGGGAATTTATTAAAATATTTATGAAAATCTATTCTCTATATGTGTTTCCAACAAGTAGAATGAGTCATAAGACATTAAAAAAACCATGAACTCAAGGTTAGCTATTTTCTTTTTCAGACCGTTAATGTTCTAGTAATTTCGTCATACCCTCATGGCATGGGTCCATTCCGTGTGTGATTCATGCGCTCATATTGGAAGATCCAAACTCACCCAGATGAATTTAAAAGTTCTTAGCCAGCTTTACTCTCAGTGAAATGCTGCATAGCCGAAAACAGGTTAAGATGTGACACCTCTCTTCCATCTCGAATATCTCAGACAATTTCCAAATCTTTGATCTCAGCCGAATTATTGGTAGACTCATTTTATATAGGTTTAAATTCACAAATTTAAGAGAGAAAAAATTGTTATCCATTTTGGGGTGAGGAATTTGAACATAGAAAAATCCCGTACCATAGAAAATAGTAGGTTGTGAGGAAATTTCTCCGATTCTCTGTAGATGCAGACCAGCAGACCAGTGGCTACAACATTTCATTGAATAATTATAATACCTATGCACACAATTTAACCACACGAACATTCAGTGATCGATTTCTTGTGTTTTTTTTTATTATCGGAAGCGTTGTATACGATTTAGAATGTAGGGGGCGTGACAAGTGTAGCGGTGGGTGGAAGCCAATTATTCCTCTTAGATCCATGAGTCTAGGGGCAGCACGTGAAACAAATGTGGTGTGCTGAGTATTTATAGGTAGACTGCATCAACCCCTTCTTCTACTCTGCACAGCCGTAGCCACCTCCCCCTCCCCTCAAAGCTACACCCTCTAATGGTTAGGTCGGACAATCCCAAATAGCCCTATCACTCCGTTCCCTTTACTAATTGCAAGCCTCCTATCGCTAAAACGGTTTGGTCCACACTTTTTAAAACGAATGTTTCATTTTTATTTACCTTCCCCTTTCCACCCGGCTATTTGTCACTTAAGGCCGGGTCTCAAACAAAAGCTCGGTAACCGACGTCATAGCAAGCGCCTTTGACCGACTCAGCACGGAATTTTCACATGTTTGTTTCGCAAAGGGCTGTTTACTTACGCCATTCGCTAACTCTCAAAGATTAGAAGGAAGCATAGGCTTCTACTGCATACCCACACTAAACGACTCACACTTCTCTATTCTATAATGCGGTTTATACAGATAAATACCCTTATGCAGTATCCAAAATGGGGATGCCATTCCTCATTATCTTAATTCCTAACCACCGTCCATATGAAAAACGCCTCATCGACAAATAGGTAATCCGAAAATGGGGTTTTTGCGCTTCCCCCTAATTCTGAATAGCTCTTTTCATTAGATCTGTCAAATCATAAGTTAATTTGAGTTTCCAAATCCACGTACACTTTTTGGGGGACGAATGGAGCCTATTTTCGTTGATACCATCTTGAAACGAGCAATACAATTTATTCACTGCAATTGTCTTTTAGCGACAGCATAAAAGCCGCTCTCTGGCGCCTTCGTGGTACCAAAACCTATTATGTCTACTTCAATTTTGGATGGTCCAACAAGATTATCTGCTCTCAAAACTTGAGTCGTAAAACACAAAATTAGATTTTCGGCTGCCTGCGTAGATTGTGACACAAATACCGTCATAGTCAACGTATGAGTGTCAATAACGTTAGGAAATTATTTGAAGCAAGAAATTGATCAGAGAATTCGAGAAAACTTAAAGGCAAGCATTTATTTTTAAAACATGCGTTTCCCAGCTTATTTTTTTCAAATTTATTATTATTAATTTTTTTTTTTTTTTTCAACGCGGTGAAGAATTGAAAAAGAAAACGGCAAAACCTTCGCGATGAAAGAAATTCCATGAAAGATCGTCCACTCTACACCCCCCACACACCAACGCGCTGCCGCCTACCGCCCCGCCGCACGACCAGCCCCTTACAACAATAATTATTACCGGGCGAAGGTGGGCTTTTGTATAACCAGAGCCCCTTAATTAGCATAACTTAGTGCATAGCTTTAATTAGAGTAAGCCAACTTGCAACATCCTCCGGCCACTGCTTACAGCCCCCCCCCCCCCCCTCCGGCACCATCCTCGGATATCTGTGAAGTCGGCTCTCCGGAACACTCGACTCTATGTCCCATCAATATTTCATTATATTAACTTGTCGATGGATCTGAGGCGCGAGGGGGAGTCTTTCATCTTGGAGCTAGACTCAACAGGTCCCCCCCCCCCCCCCCCCCAGCATAGTCGTAACGAAAATTTCTCTGCCACCAGTGGCCAACTACAGGAATCTTTGAGTCACAGTCGATACTTCAACCTTCAAGTTGACTCAAGATCCAGGGACGTTAGTGATTTTCGTAGTTTCGGTGCATTTGACAGGCAAGACATTGAAATTCTTGACTTACGTCGTCATAGTAGAAGAAAAGATTATACAAATACCGAAGTTGAGCCAGTTACAGTTCCTGCCCAAACTGTATTTTTTACAATGAGGGTTCAACTGCTACCTTAGTTTGTAATTATTCATTACGCAAGATGTGAAGTATCTACATATGTACAGAATGTCGTCCAATGTAGGAAATGCCTACGCTATGGTCATATTGAGAAGAACTGTAAGAGCTCAGTTACCTGTGACAAAGATACCACCAGCGAAATTATCAAGTGACATCCGGTTCCCAAAAATCGCTAAATCTATGGGAGCATCTCTAGAACAGGCTTCCACCAGTTCGTACGTTCGAACAGTGAAAAGGATTAGGCCACTTTCCCTACCTACAGTGACTTCTTCATTCCGCCAACCTATTTCGCGAATGTTTTCTGACCAAATGTCAAGTAATATGCCGGGAAAAATCCTGGCGCATACTATGTTGTCAGTAACAGTTCCTAGTAATGACAAAGGATACTCAGGGAGTCAGAAAAGGAGGTAGTCAGACTGCGCAAAAATGGCATAATATTTCAAAACAATATTAGACGTGTTTATGAATTTGCCCCAAACAAGGGACATGTAGGAATCAAATCTCAAAAACCTTATTCGTGATGGACTGGAAAGTTACGTGGACAAATTAGGTGAGTGATGTGTTTACACAAAATTTAAAACTACCTAATAATGGCAAGTGAACATGAATCATTAAAAATTATACAGTGGAATGCCAGATCGTTTGGCTCAAAACGAGGAGAATTTGACATTTTGGTTCAACGATACAGTATAAATGTGGCTGTAACTTCAGATACTGGTTTTAAAAACCCAAGAGTAATAATGTATACCGTAATTTCGATTTCATTTGGAAACCCGGAGCCGATGGGTTTACGAGGGTAGCCATTTTGGTGAATAATCACATTCTCTATAAGGAGTTGGATTGCTCCTTCAGTCACGAAAATGTCATGTACGTTGGAGCGGCTGTAACATTACTGGACGGGTCATCTCTCAGTATCGTTCCTCACTATATTGCTCTACTCATCCGTCTACTTCTGAATACCTTGGTCAAAGCACTTGTTCCCAGCCTTGATTCTCTCCTTAAACTTGGGAGCTTTTGGCGCTAATTACAGTTCCCAGGTACCAGACAGCCTGTCCTAGTTACGTAAAAATGTAGTGAACCGAATCTGTGTTAATCATGATTTGTAATGAATGTATTGTTTTAGTAAAGTTGGTCTGTCTCTGGCTCCCGGCCCTGTAATTCCCTTGCACCGACTAATTTGTCACTGGGTACTACTTTGTCTCAAATAAGCCTAACTACTTCCAACATTTTATACATTTCTCCATATTTTGATTATGATGGCACCCGATTACATAAAATCAATCAATCTACACAGATGTCATACGAGTTTCAATTTATTATTCGATATATTATGGTGTTTTCGCTGTCGGGGTACTTCGAACTTGTGAAAAATTCCTTCCTGTGGAAAGTAAACGGGATGATGATGGGGTGGGCATTTCTTGGGCACTTTGTGGATTGAGTTAGACTCTTTTGTTCACACTCAGTTTCTAATAGCGCATTGTATCTCGTATCGTATGTAGTTGAAGACCTTGGTTGCCATAGGAGACGCAATTGTAGTGCCTCCAAGAGGGAGGAGGTATATCGGATGATGCAGCTAACAAGCTTGAGAAGCAACGTTCCTGGCTTGCATACTCAACGAGATGGAGGCGCGTAGCAGCCACTTGTCCTCTGTATCATACTTTGCTGTAGGTACCTACACTATGGGCCTGTGGCAGGAGGGGTCTCACTGCCTTTTATTAGGATATCAATCAATTATTTTGATTTGCCAAGTACACAATGTGCTTCGACTGTTGCCAGCATGAAGAGAGAACAAAGTTGGTCGGCACTTACAGCTAATAAATAGATATATATTTTATATATACAGTAGAAGTCGCTTCGTAGAAAGGCGGTTAGAGGAATAAGTCGGATATAAGGATATACAGCCAGGTCCCGATCGGCTGTATGTAAACACACAGTGAATTGGCCTGTTATAGTGATCAAGGTCGGTTATAGTGATTAGTTTTTGAGTTTTTGGGTGTTAGAAGTCGGCAAAATAGGTAAAAATGGCTGATTTCTCCTAAAAATGGTATATATTCACCAAAAGTGGTACCTATTGAACGATGATCCGAAGCAGAAGATAACGAGCGACCTATAAGTTTTAATGAAGATTTCCTTTAAAAAAAAAAAATTAATCAAAATTATGTCAATTCTGGGGTGTCACATTCGCCAGTATCGGTAAAAATGGCTAAAATCACTACAAAGTATATTATACAGTGGAAGTCGCTTATAGAGATTGGTCGCGTATAGTGATTGTTTCCAGTCGGTCCCAGTTCGATCACTAACTTCTAAGCGACTTCTACTACATATATACCAAAGCAAGTACCGATATAATTTTGGCCACACCACGAGATTCAACAAGAAATTCTCTTTGAAAGAGTGGTGAATATTTAGGCACGTTTTCTCTGAAATTGTGATTTGCGAGATACGGTACTGTTTCCTAGAACGCCAGTGTATGCGAAGTGAAATTGGTTCCAAATGGAATTCATACCGAGAGAATATACCGTTAGTTTCATTCAAAAGGACCATCAAAATACATCCTTACCTACCTCCCCCCCCTCCTCCCAGAACCTACCTCCCATACTTGCAATCCCATGTAAAGTTGGCGTAGTCTCGTTTATAATCCAGTCGATCTGTTCAAACCAGACCATCAATATGAGGTTCGAGTACTTTATTACGCTTGGACAGTTTCCCCGCACCCTACGGTCAGCCCGAATTTATGATTTAGATGATATAGGCTTCCAATTTGTATTAACCCCTAGACAAAAAAAAAAAAAACGGGCGGTAGACCTATGGTTCTACCGATAGGTAGATCATTTAATAATGATTAATTCCACGACATTGTTGTCCTCAATCAAATTTTGAAGTCAGATATCGTTTCGCTCTTTCGGCAGCTGTTCGCAAAACAAATGGAAACGTCCTGTTAATCATTATTAAATGATAAAATTTGCAGGTCAATAATGCTTCAAAAGTTGTAAACGTTTTGGTTTCACCTCCCATCAATTTCCTAATGCTATTTGAAGTATAATAGGACCGAGTCACCTGATTTGCATAAGACATCATACGTGATTTCTATACTCTAAGGTGTTGCATACTTATTATTAGTATTCTTCAAATATTCTGTCGATAGATGAAACGCGATATGCCTAAAACCTCTCAAGGAACCGTGAGAAAACGTAAGTGCGAAATCGAGAAACCGCTACACCCAAAACCATCAATGTTGTATGTAAATTCTGTTATAACCGGTGACAATGTGTCTGAAACAATCGAACCTAATAATGAAGTTTCTTCAATCGGCATTCTTGATGAGGATATTAGTTTGTTCGAAAATGTAAATAACCTCGCGATTTGGGAAATTCCCATTAACAAGATCGTTCCTGTGAATATGCTGCAAAATTTAAAGAAGCACTGGGCCGATTCAGAACTATTTTACAAGAAAGAATACTTGGCTGAAGAATTGAACCACCAAACGGGACATCGTAGTTCTCAGTGAGTTGTTGCAATCGCGAATTGACCATGGCGAACATTTCAGCGCTGATCATGCTCACTTCGTCAATAATAACTGCTAAAATATTTCGAAAATCCGACCTGAGCACTTGCAACTTCTCGTTGTTGAGTGGAACGTTTTGTTTAGAAATGCTGCTACACAGAGCCGAATGAACGGTGACTCCGTTTATTGCTACCGCGGCTTTTCCAGTCGAAGCTGTTGCCAAATACGCGTTGACAGTGTTTCCTAAGGAGGCTACTTACCAAATTACAGCTTCATAGAGTGAATATCATAGAAATTAGCTTTAGGTGCCACTCAGCTGATCCGGGGCCAGCTTCGTAGAGTGTCAACTTAAAGTCGTAAAGTGCCCACATACCAAATTACAGCTTCATAGAGTGAATAGCATAGAAATTAGCTTTACGTGCCACTCAGCTGATCCGGGGCCTGGGGAGTGTCAAGTTAAAGTCCTAAGGTGCCCACATACCAAATTATAGCTTCATAGAGTGAATAGCATAGAAATTAGCTGTAGGAGCAACTCAGCTGATCCGGGGCCTGGGCAGCGTCAAGTTGAAGTCCTAAGGAGGCTACTTACCAAATTACAGCTTCATAGCGTGAATAGGATAGAAATTAGCTTTAGGTGCCACTCAGCTGATCCGGGGCCTGGGCAGCGTCAAGTTAAAGTCCTAAGGAGACCAAATTATAGCTTCATACAGTGAATAGCATAGAAATTAGCTTCAGGAGCCTGTTGACGCTCGTCCGTGACGTGACGTGACTCCAAAACAAATGGAAACGTCCTGTTAATCATTATTAAATGATAAAAAGTCTGAAAACAAGGGTGTGCCAAGATCGTGTGGAAGGTGCACCAGCGTGCCGAGGGTACCTAACTATGGGTTTGCACTTCTGGTAGTTGAACGGTACAGTCACGACATTACATGTTTACCACCAGTCCAAAAATACACATACCTACACTGCCCTCCAAAAAAGCCGTAGACTCGGTTTTTTCTAATTTCGAGATTTTGGTTTCGTATCTTAGACCTATTTTGATATCTAATTGTAGAAGTTGGGAAAATCTCCCTAAACAAGTTATTAAAGGAAAAAACTACGGTTTTTCGAGATTTTGATTGTTTTCCAACAATGAAATGCAGTAGTAGTTCTTCCAACAAAGAAAAGCAGTAGACCCCAGACCTACGGTGTTAATTCATTGAAACAGTGAATTTAATGTGATGCTAATCAGGACAGTACTGTTTTTCTTTGTTGTATCTGTCTCATAGTTGTCTGAATTCGTCAGGCGGTACCATTTTTTAATTTTGTGATGAGCTGCTTCGAGCGATCGACCGTAGGTGGCTTCCACGGTTTTTTTTTTTTTTCGAAGCACCCGGTTTCATCACTGTCAACACTGTCAGACTCTGTGATACCGGTCCCGTTTTTCTCGGAATTTGGGCAGTTTCCAAAAAATCCATGAAATTTATATGTTCTAAACTGGTTTTAGTTTCTTAGTGCGAGGACATGATATCGGGAGGTAGGAAGTTAGTGAATTTGCGCGGGAGTGTGGTGAGCAACAAGGAGAATGAAGTTGGAAGAAGCCGGTCACGGTTAGATAGTATTTCACAGCCTCATCTCGACATTACACTATAATATATTATTTGCAGTAGTTCCCAAAATTTAAATAATGTGAGTACAAGGGATGGATTGTGATAATGGATGTAGTCTTCATTTATAAATGTTATGAAGTAAAAGTTGGTTGCTTTAGCGAATTTTCGAAGAACATGAAGCTAGTGCAATGGGTCCTATGAATTTTTGAAATTTTATTAATAGGCCTCAGCAATCCCATTTCAGAGCATCCGGAATTTATCCCTGGATCTTAACAAATTTACATATATATATAATAAAATTTATTCATATAGGTATATATTTATTTACGTGTCACTCCAGACGATATCTGTCCTTGGGTACATGATAAAAATTCCAAATTTCGCCCAACATGTTTTAACTACCGAACAGAAGAATGAGTTCGAAGATAAACAATTTTCAAAAATTCTATGGGGTCAAATTTCAGTTTTTAGGGGTCAAAAATTGGTAAAAACGTTTATTTTCGAAAAGTTGTTGATATGAAATCATTGAAAGTGGTGAAGACAGAAAAATACCATATCAGTTGTTTTTCATAGAGAATAGGGGTCGAATATGGATTTTCGGCGGTCAAAAATTTGTATTAAGGGCTAAAATCAATATTAATTCACCTGACTTGTGTGGGATGGTGATTCACGACAGAAAGAGGGATTATTTCGATGATAGAAATATTTTTCTCAAAAAAGAGTGTGTCAAATTGTAATTTAAAAGGGTCATAAATTGGTAGAAATGGCTTTAAAAAAAACACGAAAAAATGACATGATATTACGAAATGTGGTATGATTTCGCGCTATATCATCGTTTTACACAATAGCACAAATATTTATTTGAAAATTCGCCCTTACAGCCATGCTACCTGACGACTTTTATTATTACCTAGTTATTAATATTTGTGAATGAGTTGATAGTATCAATTTTAGATTCGTATTTTGACATATAGGTAGGTGCATGGAATATATGTAATTGACAAAAGATTCAAGAAAAATGGAACAAAGTCTTACAATAATACTGAATGTTCTGGGGAATTAATAGGTAGACAAACTGTATATAATGAACATAGCTAGTATAAAAACATAACTTTAATTACCTACACGCTTATGAAAATCATGGGAATGTTTTATCCTTTATTGTATTATGCTATCGAGTTGGATCGGCACCATATTTTTTGTTTAATTTTTATATCTGTTCCCTTTCCATTGGAGGACAGGTTTTGGACGGATTATTCACAGTGGCAAAATTAACACAACAAACAAAAGAGTATTTTCGATTATATACCTACCTAATTCTATTCGGTTGTCAATAGATTAAAACAAGTAGGTCTCGCAGATTTCCTAAGAAAAATTCAAAGATGGTATCAGGACTGGTTAAAGGACAACATTTCTCATCCTCTTCAAACTACCGTAGACATATTTTTAGAAACAATTACAATGCCGAATCGCGGTAAGTCGTATTTTACAAGGAAAACTGAAGGTACTGTTTTTCTCTTTGGGAAAGGGGCGAAAAAACTGCAGCAACTACAGTAGGAAACAACTTCAGCATGAGCGTCCAACGAAGAAAAGCAGTGGCCTCTACCGGTTTTTGAAGCAAAATTTACCATATCTTCTACAACGGAGAAAAACAGTTGCTTCCATAAATTAATGTGTATTCTTCCAAAATTGATGCGCTTTGCTGCTACAGACGTAGGAACTAATTTTGGATCAACTGCAAAAACAGTCATTGGAAAGTACCTATTGAAGAATGCCCATTTTACATCATAAAAACTTTACCTCCGCTTTTCTCAAAACTAGATCTCCTTGTTCTACGGCATTCTTGCTTTGGACGGCAGTACATGATAACACATTTTTTTTGGATTCCAAAGATCAATCATGTACCTACCTACGAAATATCAATACATAGATACAAAATGGAATTGTTGGAGTGGTAAATAAATATTTAGATCTGTAAACGAATTATTCTGGTATAAAGGAATAATGAATTAGAAATTATAAACGACGTTATACACATTGATTTTAATCCCCTCCTTGTGTTCTATCATCCGTAGTCGAGTCAGACTCAGCGTTCGAAGACAAAATGAACCAGGAGTCATTCAGTCGCATCATCTCTCACAATTTCCTTTCTAAAATCATATTGCAACCGCTCAACATGTTCGACGCCTTTGGCCCTATTCACCACAGCCAGTTTTTCTATTACCTCTTTCGTCAGTCGTCCTATTCTGCTATTTCGTATGAAGCATTCCTTTCTGCAATCCCAAATCACGTCGAGCGGGTTGTACTGGTAAAGGTAAGGACTTACAGGCCGTATATGGTCGACAAAGTGCCAGAAGCTTCTCTTTGATGACGGTATGGTCGGAGCGAATATTTTTATCCTCCTAATAATTGATAATAATTAACTTGTTTTCTCCAATTTGAACTAGGAGTTTTTTCATCTAACATAGAATGGTATGGAACATGTTCCATTATTATAATGGACAGTTTTTAGGAGGTAGATGACATGAATTGTCGGAAATCTGTTCCATATAAATCCTGGTTGCATTCCTAGATTAATAATCATTAATGTGATGTATAGATACGTATGTATGCTATGGGCCCTTCCAGGGAACATCTGAGCTGACCTCACAAGTTGCTACGCCCCAAACTGCTAGAAATTACGAAAGATAAGAAGGGAAGACTGGGAAAACTGTTGGAAATCGCTACAACAAGCTACAAACCACTGTTTACAAAGAACTCAAAAATCACTAAAACTGTAAATGATCTATAGACCAAAAAATATCTCAATAAATATTTTCACAAATATTTTTGTCAAAAAACTGAAATTAAATTTGTTTTAACCTAAAATCGTAAATAAAATAGGTATAAAATTATTTGAATTGCAAAAAAAGTTTACAGGACAATCGAATGTTCAAATTTGAATTGTAAGGTAAAATTGGTAGAAAATGTTCAATAATATATTAGTACCTACATAACATAGCTTAGATACTAACTTCAAATATTCGCTCATTAACTTCGCTTAGATACTAACTTCAAATATTCGCTCATTAGGTCATGCTGCATGACAGGGACTTCTTCACCTTGTGAATGAATGAATTGTTTGAGAGCGTCCGACCCCGAACAGTCCGAGACGTTGGTCCGCTCAAACTTTGTAAGGCTCTTCGTGCCCGGGCGTAAACGAAATTTGAACCAGTCTTGGCCAAAATGGAGGATCAGAAAAGTCTAAATGCTTCTTGTGATACCAAACTAGTTAACAGAAATAAACCTGCACACACTCAATTGTTCGAAATATGAAGAGCGAATGAAAACTGTGAATCGATGTTGATAATGCGACGATGTTTTGGTTGTTCGTAGGTGAGCCTGCTGTTCACCGCCCAAAGGGATCCGCGAATTCAACGAGTGGAGTTTTCAAATTTTCAATTAATCCACACAGTGAATCCTTCAAACCAGAAGTTTTCGAGGCGGAGGGTAAATAGGGCGCGGAGTGAAAAATTAAATAGGTATCCTGAGAGTTGAAAGGCTTTTTCCTTCGGAAGAGATTAGAATGGATTTGAGGGGGGTGAGGCGTGTTTTAGTTTCATTACCCTGCATAAATTCAGCTGCGCCGCTCGCCCGCGCCGATAGGGTTATCGCGGATTAAGTATTGAGCAAGTGAAAGACGAGGAGGTGTAATTGAGATTCTCTGGGCTGGATCGGAGCCGTACTTAGTGTCATTAGTACCAACTACGAGGGAGTTTGATGGGATAATGGGTTGCCCAAGGGTAACTGGCAAGACCCTAATTTATTTGGGGCGTAAAATAACCGTGGCGTTAAAGGGTATAACCGCGTTTAAAGAAAGAAACGACTTGAATGCAAAAGCGGTAGTTAGGAATGCAGGAGTAATCCAAGAGAACAGTCTTATTAGGGAAACAGGAAGCCGATGTGATGGGGTGGGAGGTAGGGAAAGAGCAAAGGAGCCATGATACCCTATGCACCGCTCCGGAATGGAATTCTTCAGCCGCCTTTAAGTTGCCCTTAAAAGTTCCCCTATTGCACTTTAAAAGGTCTACGAGCTCCTTGAAAATTATTCATCTACAATGGGAGAGCAGGCGGAGAAAGCGGGTGTAACATCTACAGGGATCTACAAGTCTATTGGCCTCATCCTCGACTTCCCTCAACCTCCCGTCCCGTGAGTCTTTGATTTGATTTACATCCGCCGCTGGCGCTAGGTGTCCGGAACGGGATAATATTGTCAACATTTACCTAATTAATCACTCAATTTCAATCCAACACCAAAGTTCGGTAATATATCTGCACCTACGTTTTGAAAGAGGTACAAGAAAAGGGGAAAAGGTTCCAGTCACACAGATCAGTGGAATTTTGAAGGTGGTGACTTGTATATGTTTTTGACGATTTTGAGCGTTTCTCAACCCTCAAAAACTGGACTTTTCCCTCTGACAAAAAATATTTTTGGATATTAAAACAGTCTTTCTATGCCGCGGTGTATCGAATCACCGTTACCACTTAAGGTAAAGTTATATCAATGTTGGGCGATTTAAATATTTCAACCGAGTTTTGAACCCCCAATAACTTGAATGTTTTCATAAATGTTTCTCATTATTAAATTATACATTTTTGGCGATTTTTAACGCCCCCAAAATCCCAAAATGGGTTTTCGCAAATTTCTCATGTTCTAACTCATACTTCCGCTTGCAATATTACATAGATTTTCGCGAAATTTGGAAATTTTATATTGTAGCCAAAGTAAGAAATCGTCTGGAAGGTTACGTAATATTATAGTACACCAACCAATGAATTTTTGAAATCGGGATTAATTCAGAATGCCCTGAAACAGAGAAGGAACGAAATACTTTTCAGAACTTCTTGTTGGTACTCACTAAAAATGTTTAACTCATTGCAATAGCGATTCTATAAAGCTCGCTAAAGAAGACTACTTTAATACTGAAAAACAATTTTCTTGACATTGCGGTTCAAATTTAAGATTTTCGGTGTCTAAAACCGCTCAAAATCTGAAAGTGGATTGCATTACTATAATTTCATGAAATCACGAAATTTTTTATAGAATGGTTACTTACTAAGAAGAAATACGCCATTTCAGTAGCATTGCTTACAACTGGAAAGAAGAAGAAAACGCTGCAAAGCCCTTGTCACATGGGTTTATTATTCTATTGGACATACCTACAGAAATTCTGGCTGTTAATTTATTGCTTCTTTCGTGTGCAATAATTGAAATGGCTCTTTTTTATGGTTTCCAACAAGTTTGGCCCCCAAAAACTGGGATTAGGCTCCTATTTTTGACAAATTCTTTGATAATTGATAGTGCCATTTGATTGTCTTAATTTACTAACTTGTTGATACTAATTCTAGTTTTATCATACAAATGTATGGTGGTTTCAGACAATTTCCCAGGTTTTTTGCTCATAACAAATGAATTTTGGGAGCTGAAACTTCGTTCGAACCTCAATTTTCCACTCTTTGGTCAAAACCGACTTTATCCCCGGTCTCCTCGGCCTAGAAAACATGGAAAACGATTCCTCACAAGCTCATGTTCCTAAAACACAAAAAAAAAAAAACAGCAAAAACGCTGCAATGTCCTTGTCACATGGGTTTATTATTCTACTCGACATACCTACAGAAATGTTGGCTGTTCATTTATTGTTTATTTCATATGAAACAATTGGAATAGCTATTTTTGAGGTTTCCACCAATTTTGGCCCCCAAAAACACGAATTAGAACTCTCATTTGTTTTACAAATTATCTTCGATCATTGATAGTGCCATTTAATTGTCTTGATTCATCTGTTGATACAGCTTCTAGTGTTATTATACAAATGATGGTACTGCGATGGTGATTTCAGACAATTCCCCAGGTTTTTGACTCATAAAAAATGAATTTTTGGACATGAACCTTCGTTACAACCTCAATTTATCACACTTCGGTCAAAATCAATTTAATATTCGTTCTTCTTGCCCTAAAAACCATGGAAAACGATATCTCACAAGCTCATGTTCACTGAAACCTAAAAAAAAAAACTTTAAAAAAACACTGAAAAATCCCTATTTTTACACTAATTTGTTCCCCCTAACACCCCTGGGTGTATTTCGATTGGACCGCCGAGCTTCGGAGCACAACTAGGACCAAAATGTGTTGCCAAATGGGGAACCAAACTGTATGCGGACGAACGACGATTTTAGACCTAATTTACGTCCCGTCCGACCTTTTTTTTTACGTTTATTTTCCCACTTTTCGGTCAAAATTGACTTCATACCTATTCGATCTCCTTGTCCTAAAATACATGGAAACGATGCCTCACAAGCTTATGCTACTAATACACACAAAAAAAACCATTTTTCACCGATAACACCCATGGATATATTCTGATCGGGCTACAAAGTTCAGGGACACAACCAGGGCCCAAATGGAGCCTGTCTGCGAAAGAACGAATTTTGTAGACCGAAACTGTAGTAGATATGCTTGATATGGCGGACGGTGGACGGCGGACAGACATTGCATTTTTAGAATCAACTTACCTTGAAACGTAAAAGAAAACATTTTGAGGGGTGCTATACAATTTTGTTCTGAGCGAATGCATATGTGTATTATTCACATGATAATAAACCAAAATACTATTTTTGCACACATTTTTCACCCATAGCACCCTCGGGTATATTCCGATAGGGCTTCAAAATTTTGGGACACAACGGGCCCAAATAGAGCGTTTTTGCAAAAAAACTAATTTTGTAGACCGAAAATGAAGTAGATATGGATGGTACGGCGGACGGCGGGCGGACATTGCATTTTTGGAGTCTACGCACCTTCAAACGTAAAAGGAAAAATTTGGAGGGGGTGTTATAAAAAACTTTGCTGAGCGCATACGTAGGTTTATTATTCACAGAATAATAAACCAAAACCCTATTTTATATTTTCCCCATTTTTCACCCGTGACACCCATGGGTATATTCCGAACGGGCTGCAAAGTTTCGGGACACAACTAGGGCCCAAATGGAGCTTTTGTGCGAAAAAATGAGTGTTTTAGACCAAAAATGAAGTAGATGCGGCGGACGACGTGTGGCGTACGGCTGACGGACATTGCATTTTTGGAATCTACGCACATTGAAACGTAAAAGGAAAAAAAATGAGGGAGTGTTATAAAAAATGTTTGCTGAGGGAATACCTACATAGGTGTATTATTCACAGAATAATAAACCAGAACCGCGATAAAGTTGGGCTGCGTCCTGGTGTACGTTCGAGCAGTGAAAGTTAACGTGGATTCAGTAGTGGTATTGCAAGGTCGACAGAGAACTGTGGGTAATGTCATTCTCCCCCGTCCCCTGTGTCAATATTCGTGCAAGTTACGAACTGATAACCCTCTCTTTCCATTTGCCTGTGGCTTTGCTCGGTTGAGCGCCACTTATACTGTACCACATAGCCTTTCTATTCATAGGACGGAGTTTTGGTTCGATTAAATCCTCTAGCTGTTGTGCCAGTCTGCCCCCCCCCCCCCCCAACCCTTTCATTTCGCCTCACGAAATCTTCCCACTTTCAGCCATGTGCGTGCGGTGTGTGATCGAAGGTTTGCAACGTTCAACACCACCTCAAAAGCCTGGTACTGCAGCCCCTTTTCTGTCGCATACCTCAGGAGAACCCGTTGCATCGTGTATCCCGTGCCCTAGGTCGCAACGCAGCTCTCTAGTAGGTACTGCAACGTGCGGCTCTGCAACGCGGACCGAACCTTTTTAGGAACGCAATGCTCTGCAACGAAACGTTGTAGTAGCCACAACACCGCGCATTCAATACCACCTGCGAGTGGTATATGTTGCCCCCCTCCTTGCTATTTGTAGTACCTACTGCCAAAGCACGTGCGTGTGGTGTATGGTGACCATTACAAACGCCATCTCAGCCATCTCAAACGCTGTAGGATTGTAGGCAGTTTAGCCATCTAACTCCCCAGTTAGCCTGTGCCCTGTGGGTCCTGAAACACCCACTACGACCCATACCATCGTACCTAGGGTTACCAGACATACTCTTTTTATAGTATATATACTCTTTTTTAGGCCCTTTCCTCTATACTCTTCTCTTTTTTCTTACCAGAGCGTAATAAACTCTTTTTCCAATAGACAGAGAAGAAAACTTGAAAATAGCAATGATAACCTACCTATATCCTTCTGCTAAACACCTTGATCCAACCTAAAATCGCCTCCTCTTCTTCCTCCACCACCACCATACACTCTACAGCAAACAGCCTGTTACCAAATTCTAGGCAACCTGTTTAATATACTGATGAAGCCCAGGCTAGTCAACAGGCCAGGTTCTTTTTCTGACCACCAAGGTACAGCGCAACAAAGAGAACAACAAAACGAGGGTGCCACTCCTCTTTTAACTCAAAATCCCCTTAAACAAGAAGGACTCCCCGTTTAGGAAGAGAAGGAACTATTACGGGGCTAATTGGGATAGAAACAATCAACGAAATTTAAGTTAGGAATCAAACAATACTATAATATGCTAATATACATGACAGGCCAGGGCATCTCCGGTACCATCGTAGATTAGGTTAAACTTAAACTCTAGTAGGAACTGGTGGAAGAAGAGTGCTGGTACGGAGATGGTGGCGAAGAATAACTGGTCCAAAAGATTACGTACCTATTTATGCAGCACGACTCCGCAGAATTTCGTGGGAAGAAAAGAACCCCTAGAACACAATGGATATCCCTAATATTAGGACGCATAAATGTACAAAACAGAACGGACTCACTTCAAAGAGGTGCATTATGTAGCCGGTAAGTACGAAATTGTTGGTTAGAGCTTTCTCATGAGGCCAAGCTCACCATTCGTGGGGTTCTATTATCACGCACGATCAGCAGACTACAGCAGTCGATCACAGCCTTTTGGGGAGGAGTCGCCACAACAGACGATCCTAAAATGGACGGAGTCGGGTGAACTGGGGCAAAATATTTCATGCAGGATCCAAGGCTCAATATTCAGCAACGTTAGTAATTATGATAATAATTCGTTAATAGCAGGTAAAACATAGTAGCATTGGTAATTAGAGGGTTAGAATTAAGGCTTGGCTATAAGAATTTAGTGTCTAGCACTTAGTTATTTAATTAGGTTTAAAAAATAAGCTATGATCTGTAGCTCAGAAACAGTATGTTAGAATAGAATGTGATATTTTAGACTTACAGTTAATTAGTAAAGATTATACACGTTAATACATGTCGGCAACCAAATACCTTCTCCTAATAGGCAGAAAACTCGTGGTTATTTTTAACGATCAATCAATCGTAAAGATTGCGGTCGTCGCTTGACGACAGAAAACAATATCACGGGTTCAACCTGCTTATCTCAAGGCGAGCTGACTCGCAACTGACGGCTCGGACAGATACCCGCTGGACGAGGGGCGGGGACCGAGGGACCGAAGATGCTTTGGCTTGAGATCAGAGATAAGACAATCGCCCTGGAACCTGGACCCAGCCGCTTCAGCATTTGATTCGTAACTTTTACATCGTAACAAGCCATAAGATAAGAATGAGATGTTGAAAGTCTTGCTATCAATTTTACTGGTTTACAAACTTGTCATTTTGTCCTCGTCCTCGCTCACCTAGGTGATTCTTGTCAAAAGATATGCCACCAAGAGGGGAGTGCAAATTTAATGGCACGATTTTCAAGACTGGTTTGTCTAATTAATATCAGTATTGATGAAACTATTATTTCCCTAAGTCACTTTTAAAATGGAAATGGAATAAAAAAGGGTACCTCATAGGTGCTGCTGAAGAAAGCACCTATGCTGAATGCACCTATGATAAATTATTGTTGTACGTACCTACCTACCTTTTGCTTCCTCACTACCAAAGGTAGGGAAGCCTTGGATTTGTGATCTAAGGCGAAGGAGGCGGCGATCCAAGCAACCGATTATGGCCAGTAGAATGCAGGAACATCAGTCTGGCCAGTGTGAACAAACCTTTGGCTCACGCATAGGACTTTCTAAACATATTAGATCAGCTCATCCAGAACAGTGTGCCCTTGATGAGACTGGTCCAAAACGATGCAGATACTGGTCACAAGAGGAAATGAACATCATGGCAGCAATGGAGATTCAGCTGGAGGGTACAATACCAAACACCCAAATGAACCAAGCTCTTGCCACAAAAATGGTTGATAGAACAATCAAATCTGTGGAAGCAGTTCGAGCAAGACCACATTACCGGGATGTATTGGAACAGTTACTTGGGAATCCTGTTCAGACCAACGATGAAACTCCAGCACAGTCAAACCCCCGACAGGAGGTTTTCCAGCACTCGTTTGACAATGCAATACTTATGGGTATTGGCTTGGCTCGACGGACGGCAGAACAAGACCAAGGCCTCAGCCACTGATAAACGCCCCGAGAATGGTCGTGCAAGACCAGAACCCCCAGGAAGATCTACTCCTCTGGCTATCACACATCAGTGGTCCAGCACCTCGTCCATGCAGGGACCACGTTCAGAGTAATGATACACCACCAGAAACGAGAAGAGATAGATTTGCTAGGTTCAGGAGGCTGTGGGATGGGGATAGAACTGCCATAGCAGAAGATATCCTGGGCAATGGAAGAGCACAAGCCAGGCATACAGACCAAGAATTGCTGAACTATTGGGCTGATCAATGGTCACTACCGTCCCGGGAATGGACTGGTGTGGTGGTGCGACACCCGCAGGACCAGTCCATGCACCAAGTATGGGCGCCAGTAACAGAGGATGACATCCGTAACTCTGAACCGACCAAGACAGCATGCGGCCCTGATGGGCTGCAGGGGGGGGGGGGGGGGTATGGAGGGCTGTGCCTTGTGGGCTGAGGGTGTTATTCTTCAACATCATCATGCACCGGGGGGTCATGCCTTCCAGGCTCTTGCAGGCCAGAACCACGATGATACCTAAGAGTAATATGTCCCAAACAGAAGCAGACTACCGCCCAATTACAGTCCCATCAGTAGTTGTACGCCAATTCCATAAGATCCTACGAAAACGATTGGAGTCCTCCGTTACTCATGTAGAGCAACGAAGAGGACTCCGCAGGGGCGTTGACGGGCTGGCAATGAATGTGGTAGGATGTAATACAATATTAGTCGAAGCCAACCGCAAGAGAAGGGAGCTACATCTGGCAGTTCTTGATGTTGAGAAGGCTTTTGATGGAGTCTCTCATTTTGCCATCACAAACATAATAAAAGCCACGCAATGGCCCAAGCAATTGGTGGAATTAATTGAAGCAGCCTACCAAAATGGATCAACAAGAATTGGGGCAGGTCCGTGGCTGAGGAACGCGAGAGGAATTAAGCAGGGCGACCCCCTGTCATTCACCCTATTCAATGTGGTCATGGATCATGTCCTATTAGCCCTATCCTCCAGAGTGGGATACTTCCACACAGGTCGGCGTTGGTCCTTGCTTGCATTTGCTGATGATGTTGCATTGATTGCTGCATCGAGGGCAGGAATACAGGCCCAGGTAACAGCACTCAGTGGTGCCTTGGAAAAGGTGGGACTAAACCTCAGTCTCAGAAAATCGCTGTACCTTCCCCTGGTGCCAAGAGGTGGCCGACTAGTGGTGCCAATGGAAGATTTAGCCATTGACGTTGGACATATCTGGGGGTCCCATTTGGAGCCCAGGGCGTCGTATGTCGCAATACTGCCAGCAAAGTAGCGTCCATGCTTGAGAGAATTGACCGAGCCCCCCAGAAGCCCCTACAAAAGCTGGTGATCTTGCGGGATCACGGAATTCCATCAATGACGCATCAACTGGTACTGGGGAATACAATGCTTGTTACCCTGAAGCAAATGAATGTGGCAATCAGAGGCCACATCAGAAAATGGCTGAGACTACCATTCGACTCTGCTAATGCTTATATCCACGGACCGGTAGGTGATGGGGGCATGGGGGTGGCATGGTGGATGGGCTCACCCAGATACCTGCAATAAGGTCCAGCGGACTAGGCAATATCCGCACGCAGCTCTTTGAGGACACTAGTGAGCAACAGCAGTGGTCAGCACGACTTCGACCGTCGGATTGCCAGAGCACAGCGGCTTCATAGCACCACTGATGGAGCAGATCTTGTGAGATCACGGGACACCAGAGCCAGCACTGCATGGATCAGGAACCCATCAGCAAGAATGCACGGCTGGAAATCCCTAGGTTTGGTGAAGGTCTGCTGCCCACCAGGATGAGGCATTCAAGGGGTCAGCGTAGCGGAACTACCCATCATTGTCGTGTGGGTTGTCACAACATGAATGAAACGGTTGCTCATGTCCTCCATGTCTGCCCCTCTATGGTGGGACCTAGGTGCGCCCATCATAATGCTGCCCTGGGCCTGTTGAATGGTTATGCACGACGCAAAAGATGGCCGGTGTGGCTTGAGCCCCACTTCAACCTAGTGGAGCGGAGATATTGGCCAGATCTGTTGCTGGTGACACCGAGAGGGGCCTTCATCATTGATGTCTCTGTGGTCTCGGGATCCGGATCCCTCGCTGGCCTCAATACTGCCAAGATCCATAAGTACCAGGTGGATGAGCTGCTACAAGCAGCAGCAGGACTGGCATACATCCGGCCTGGCCTGATAAAGGTGACTGGTGCAACCATCACCTGGCGCAGTGTGTGGCATAGCGGGTAAGCAGCGGATCTCAAAAGGGTGGGCTACCCAGAATTCATACTTGAATGGATGACGTCCTAACAGGAGGAGCGTTTATGTGGTCTGCATTCAGGAGAACAGCTGCTCAGCGATGATGGGGGTGCCGTGGGGCCCGGAGCTGAACTCAAACCTTCAATGGGGAGGAGGAGAGAAGCCGCCTGACGGCACAGTCAGAAGAGGCCCAAACCTCCTCCCTCCATCAACCGGGTGGCAAGTCAACTGAAGCCGCCCACCCATTGTCCGAGGTCGGATCTCGGACCACGGTTGCCAGTGCTGCTGGATGGATTCAACAGCACAATCCTCAAAGGGTGATAAAGGGTGACTAGTGGTGAAGTACTATTCTTATTACAATACCATCGTTGTAATGTGGATAATTATTATCCAAATATAACCTGTTAAATGATTGAGTAAAAAAAATGTATGTCCTCCAAATGAATATTTCCACTGCCATTTTGCGTCTTAACATCCAGGAACAATTTTGGTTCCGTGCCTGTCTGTCTGTCTGCCTATGGTAATTCCTTGTAATGCCCATAACTACCCGAAAAAATGGTCGAAACGGGCTGAAATTTGGAGGGTAATTGTGGGATGAGTCACAGATGGTCCCATATCAAAATCATTGAAAAAATACCGTAACTTTCGTCTGAGCATGCGCAACGTAAAATACTTGGAACGCCCATAACTACCCTAAATATCGCTGAAATTAGTTCAAAGTTGGAGGGTTAATCAGGAATAATACTTTGATACTTCCAAATGGATTTCATTGGAATCGTAATGTAACTTTCATCTGCGCATGCGCGAACATGAGAGTTGACCATTTCCTTGTAACGCGGTTAACTACGCGAAAAATAGGCGTAGAGAGCTGAAATTTTGAGATTAAACGCGGGTTGAAACGCAGATAGTACCTCATCAAAATCATTGGAATCGTACCTCAACTTTCGTCTGCGTGTGCGCAAACGCTAAATACTTTATACGCCCATGACTACCTTAAATATCGTTGAAATGAGTTCAGATTTGGAGGGTCGATCAGGAATAATACTTTGAGGAAATACCATATGGTTATCATTGGAATCGTACTGTTACTTTCGTCAGCGCATGCGCGAACATGAGATGTTGACCGTTTCCTTATAACGCTTCTAACTACGTGAAAAATAGTCGCAGAGAGCTGTAATGTTGAGGGTACACGCGGATTCGATCGCAGATGGTCCCGTATCATAAAGAACCTCCCCAACTATTCTAGATACGTTCATGTGATTCAAGTGAGGAAGTTATGCTGCTTACTTGAATTGACAGATGTTTTTGTAGGTACCTTGCCTGAAAAAAAGTTTTATGTAGAAACTACTAGTATTGGGGTCCAGCAATAGGTTTTTGAATATGGAAAATACCCATATTCTGACATCCCGATCGTTATACTCTTTTTTCCCGAAGGAGACCTGGTAACCCTAATCGTACCCCTACTTTTGTAGGCCAAACCCCCTGCCGCACAACGCGCATACCCCACCTATGAGTGGTGTGCACTGCGTAATTACCGAAGAAGACCCATATCCGCCTTTCTGAATATTGCACAATTCCATTGTATCATTCCTGATTTTGGCGATAATTATATACACGTACCTAAATAGTAAACTGTGTGTTTTCGCTCTCCTCCTGACATTCTCGTCTCACATTTGAAGGTTATTTGTGCTCGCTGACACACATTGAGTGTATCGACTTACAATGGCAACGTGTTTGATTGGCAAAAATTTGATAGGTATCGGGAAGAGGTACCTGTATGGCGATTATTGACAGACGTGTAGCCCACCGAAGTGCCTTGTTCGGAACCTTTTCCCCAATTATGAAAATGCCTGCGAGTCGCTTGACAGATTACAAAAAGAACCTCACATGATGAATAGTACTTTTGTCGTGGTTTCAGAGAATATGAGTGGCAGATGTAAAACGAGCGTTTCCGGCGTGTTCAGTTTGTTTTTAAATTAAAGCAGATTCCATCTTACGGATTTTGACACCAACCGCACTTTCTACGATAAGCATTTTTAATCCATGATTTTTCAAAATTTCGTACATCAGTGACCTCATTGCACCCCTCCCACCTGGGCGGGACCCCCTTTAGTGTAGGAAACCTATAAAAATCAAACTTTCTCATCTTAGAAGAGTGCGGTTGGTGTCAAAACTCTTAGAATAAAATCTATTTTCATTTGCAAAAAAAGCAGGTACATTCTTACATCCATGGGTAACGCTCATTGCATGCAATAGTCGGTTTTTTCTTCTTCTTATTTTTTTTTAAGAAATAAAAGACGGGAAATTGATTGAGCTCACCTTCAGCAATCGTGCACAATTGACCACGTCACCTGTAAAAAGAGATCAAACTTTTTAATACTCTGTGATGATCCAGCGGGAGCTAAAGGTACGAAGAAAGTACACAAGAGTCAGTATGTGACTCGAGTGGTCGAATGACAATTTATTGGTAAATTCACAGCTCTTTTATACCCCTTGGTAAAGGACCCAGAGGGGGGTCGGGGGTCCCCACTCTGGGAAGCCGATTAGACGCGGCTTATTATTGTATATGACGCTATTACATTGTATTAGGGAGCAGCCGATCACCACATACTTATTATGATGAAATAGAGAGTACCTGCCCACCATTAAATACACGATCACATGATTGTCAGGATAAGCAGGGTTCAGTCAAGTAGCATGACCTCCAGATCGAATTTCCAAAGTATTCGATACTTATCTTTACAGAACCTTGCTTTACTCACCAGCACCCTAAACTTAAGTAACTCACGCAAAATCACTTTAACGGAAAGGCAAATGTAGTTTATTCAACTAAATGGTTTCTACCTGGAATTAAACCTTACGAGTTTCTTAGGAATATCAATAATTTTGGCTATTGAAATTATGGACTCATTTATCTAAAGTCACCATCTCCTTTCATATTTCATGGTTTATGTGCAATTTTAGGATTTTTTGGCATTTTAAGACGCTACATACGTACATATTTAGACACTATTTGTGTCCAAAGTTTTAATCGTCAAACTCATCTTTTCTTTTGCAGTTACAGTAATTTTCGGGAAAACGGATCTCATTGTCATGTAGCGAAGGCCAGCTAATATCGTTAGCAAGTGTTACGCATATATAAGTTTAATTTTAAGGTTTAGCTCAATCAAAATGTTTTTTCACGGTGTTTTCACGGTGAAGACGAGAAACCTCGTACCTCCGAATTTCGCGAAAATGGGGTGTTTAATGCTACCTACCTATCACAAGCTACGCCACCGATTTTAGCGTTTGTAGCGGTGAGTAAGTGAGTTAAAAGCGTGAAAATCAAGTGAAGAGTTACCTCGTAAACCACAAGCAGGAAAAAGAAGAGATAACACGTATCTCCCGGTTACCGGCAGGTCTAATTATGACATCCCAGTGTAGCCAAGGTTAGTTACTGATTTTTCGCTAGGTTTATGGAATATTTTCTACTTATTATTGTTGAAAGTCGCCCGCCGGTAGTTTTTCTTCCTATTTCATAAAAGTTTTTGATGTTTTGTTGGTTTTTGGCCTCTGCAATCTCCAAAGAAGATCGGTCTTGTGATACGAGCTCTCTCTTCTGTATGGAATGGTTGATCCAAGCATTCTCTTGATGTGTTGTAAATTAATTTTTGTATTCGTTACTTTATTTTTTAGTATTTTCTGGATTCTTTAGCAACCAATTTAACAACGGAAAACCATAGTTTACTCCAACGTACTGAAGTTACAAAATGACTTGTTTCAGTGATTTCAAGACAGGAAGAAGATGCTGAGCTCGAGGAATTCCTTCAACAGTTTGAAAGGAATAGCGGGAAGATAGTTGCTGACAAATGCTGGCGCCTGGACGAAGAAGATGGTAATTTTTCTTCAGAAAGTGAAGGTTTGAAAAATGGCTGTGAAGCTGATCAAACTAACTCTCTTGGAGTCCCTTGCACCAGCGGCATGAAGAAGCGCCTGAGGTATGTGGAGGTGGGACCCGTTCCCCTGGATCTAATGAACCCGTAGATCATGTTATAGTGATATTCCTTTGATTGTGGATGCGGTTAGCAATAATCCCTTGATTGTGGACGTGGTTAGCACCACTTCAGCCACAGAAGAAAAGAGGGATGCTCTAGCTTGCCCTGAAAAATCGTTGGAAGCTGCGCCTGATGATCTCAGTCAACTTGGTTGTTCAAGGGCTGGTGAATCCCGATGTGACTTGGATGGCACCAACACCCTCCACGATACAGACTACTGGCTTCCAGACAGTACAGATTCGGAAGACTCCACTTGTGATTCCTTTCAGCTCAATGATGCTGTTCGAAGTGCTCATCGACAACCTTATGATGAGACCGTGATGCAGAAAGTTTCAAGAAAACGTATCGCTCAACCAATGGACCACTTTGATGTCAAAAACAAAATGCGAAGAGAGCAAGAGTTACGATACACGAAATCGTCACGAAAATTTCTGATGATTTTCGCTTACAACCGATTCGTTGCTACGGAACTTTATCTTCGCCAGTTATCATCGTACAAAAATCGTTCACCACTCGTTGGATAGCTCTCGATTTACCTAACCATACTACGTTAACCACTGCGGACTGCGTTGCCAACAAGCTGCGGTATGAGTGTGATTGTTTAAATGAATGTTTACGTACATAATACAGTGGAGTCCGGCTAATCCGAACTAATTGGGACTGAAGGCTGTTCGGACTAGGTGATAGGTACGAAGTACTTGTTTTTAAATTGAAACGTGATTCATTGTCATTTGTGACCGCCCAAGGACAGAGTTTACCATTCGTTGGAAATCTTGACCAAAACAATTAAGTAAGAAGTACTTGGTGTGGGTGCGGGAGGGGGCGCTAAGACATAAAATGTCCCTCGTGGTTGCGTACTTGTACGGAAGCTGTACCCACCGTTTGTGTTTCATCATTTTTCGCTACATCCTGTAGATTTTATGGTATTTTTATCCACATTTGGGCTTCGCGAGTCCACTGTAGGTACTTTCTTGGACACAAAGGGATGTCTCAGGTATGCAAGAAAACAACCAATCCGTCTGCGTGAAACAGACTGAAGCATCAAGAACTAGAGCCAGTAAATCAGCTAAAGCACAACTCCTTCAAACTTTTTTGAAAGATGACCTCAAAAAATTGCCAAGCCATACTGTCACAAATCGACAAGCGAAATTTACATTGAACCAGTTTTCGGATCAGGCACGTTAACAGCTGTTTATACAGAATATACAAGGAGATGTGCGTGTGGTGATATCACTCCTTGTAATGTAAAGATTTCGCAAATAAACTTACGAATGAGTTGGTAGACGTGGGCAGGCATCTCGAGAGAGCTGGAAGGGTCGAGTGGGAAGGGATCCCCACCATCCTCCACGAAAGTGGAAGATGGATGGAGCATAGTCCCTAGACTATATAAACTCGCCTCCTTTGCCTTCCAAGTCATTCTAAGCTCTCCTTAAGTTGCTGACTTATCTCTCTCTCTCCTTGCCTCACTCCTCCTCACCTAAAAGGTCCCCAGACTGGTATATCCACTGGGGCACTAAAAGATCCCCAGACAGGTATATCCACTGCGGCACCAAAAGATCCCAGACTGGTATATCCACTGGGCACATCCGAAAAGAACTTAGACTTGTATATCCACTAGGCATGTCCGAAAAGATCCTAGACTGGTATATCCACTAGGCACGTCCTAAAACAACCCAGACTGGTATATCCACTGGGCACATCCCGAAAAGAACCTAGACTGGTATATCCACTGGGCATGTCCCGTACCTCACCATTCCGTCTCATCTGCTCAAACCACAACAGTGGTGAACCCGACGTTCACACATCATGGAGTACACCTCGAAAGATTCGCCCCCCCTTTTCTCGCCCCCTGTTCCCTCGAACCCCGCCACCGTCGACCCCTCCACCACTCTTTCACCCCCTCTTCTCGCTGCGCCCGCCGACGTCATGACTGCCGCCTCTGCGATTCCTCTCACCCTTCTCCCCTTCTACTCGCACAATCCCTCGTCGTGGTTTTTTCAGATTGACGCTGCCTTCTCAGCCACCAACCTTCGCAGCCAAAAGGGAAAATACTCCAAAATTATTTCCCTCCTCCCATACGACGTCCTCCTGCAGACAGCGGACATCGCACCCGACTCCCCCTTGCATACGATGATCTCCGAAGGCCCTTTACCAGCACGATTTTCGTCCCTGTCTCAACCTCAGCAGCTTGGGGACCTCAAGCTCTCCCACCTCTTCCGCCGTCTACGTCACCAGCTCCAGGATGTTCTCACCACGGACATCACCAGTACCTTTTGGCTAGGGGCCTTACCCCACTCCATCCAGCTGGCCCTCGCTGCCCACCTCGATGCTCCAGATGATGCCCTCCTCCACCTAGCGCACACAATTTACGACATCGGCGCCTCCGACCCTGTCACTGAAATTCACCCACCGGCTGTCAAATTGCAGCGCCCCCGCTCTGCCACCCCGGACGACCACCGGCCCCCCTCCACCGACCGACGCCGGAGGCCCTCCAACGACCGACGCCGACCTCTCCGAGGGCCCCCTGCGAGCAACCTGATCGCCCCCCCCCCCCCCAGCCACCCCACCGGGACTACCTTCCCGCTGCCCCCCCCCCCCCCAGACACTGCTTTTACCACGTCAAACTTGGGGGATCAGGCTCGCAAATGCCGCCGAACCTGCCAATTAACCCCCGCTCCGGGGAACTCCGGAGTTACCGGGCGGGCCCCCCTCCTCCGGGGGGACCGACCGACACCCCTCGGCCACCATCTCCTCCGTCCGCAAGTTTTCCTTTGCGGAACCCCCTCCCTCCGAATCCCCTCTCTCCTACACAGGGGCCCTTCGAAAAACTCCGACCCCCACCTCCCTGACACCGGCCGCTGCAGCCCCAACAGCCGGCCTCTCCACCCAAGGCCCCCTCACTTACACAGGGGCTCTAAAGAAGCCACCCCCTCCTACTTCGACCCCCCAACGACACCGTCATGCACCACGTCGCTCCCGATAGCCGACGCCTCTTCATCAAATGCTGGCACATATACCTCCCCTTCCTCGTCAATACAGGCGCCGCTCTCTCTATCATCTCAAACTCCGTTCTTCGCCGCAAGACCCGCTCCTCCCGCCAGCTCCTCTACGCAGCAAACGGGACCAATATCCCCTCCTACGGGGATTACCACTCGACCGCCCACCTCAACGGGCATATATACGAATGGACCTTCACTGTCGCCGACGTGGAAAAACCCACCCTGGGGGCCGACTTCCTATCATATTTCGGCCTCCAGGTGGATATCAAGAACGCCCGGCTCATAGATCCGGCTTCAAGTAAACCCCTCCCAGGGTTTATCAGCAACCTCCACTCAGCTCCCGCTACCAACCGCTTTGCTACTACGCCCCCCGCGCCCGCTTGACCTCCCACCTCTCGACTATCCAGCATTATATCGAGACCTCTGGCCCCCCTCTCACCGCCAAAGCCAGGCGCCTCCACCCCCTCCAACTGGCCCAAGCCAAGCGCCACTTTGACCGGCTGATTGCTGACAAAATCGTCCGCCCCTCCAACTACCCCTGGGCCTCTCCGCTGCACATAGTACAGAAGCCGAACGGCGGTATTCGCCCCTGCGGCGTCTACCGCCGCCTGAACGCCAAAACCACACCCGACTTGTACAAAGTCCCCCACCTCCGTGACTTCACCTCTCACCTCCACGGCGCTACGATTTTTTCGACAATCGACATCTCCCGGGCCTTCCATCATATCAACATCTTCGAGTATGTCAAGATGGGGTTCGGCCTCCGTAACGCTGCCGAAACTTGGCAGCGTTACATGGACCAGATCCTCCGAGGCCTCCCCTTCGTCTTCTGTTTTTTCGACGACGTTTTGGTCACGTCCAAGACGCCGGACGAGCACTACCTCCATCTACAACAAGTCCTGAGGATTTTCGAGGCTGAAGGACTCACAGTCAACAAGGAGAAGAGCGTTCTTACCCAGCCCTCCGTCAGCTGTCTAGGACACCTTGTCACCTCTTCCGGGATCACACCACTCGCAGAACGGGTCGACTCCCTCCGCCAGTACCCCCAACCTCGCACTGTCACGGAGCTCCGCCGATTTCTCGGCATTTTAAACTTTTACCGCCGCCAATCCGTCACGCCACCCAACACCAGCTCCCGCTCGTCAACCCATTCCCAACCTGCGAAGAAAAACGACTGCTGGCCCATCAACTGGACCCCCGCCCTCGCTGCCGCCTTCGAACAATGCAAGAACGAGCGACGCCGCCGCTCTACTCGCCCACCCCGACCACCACGCCCCCCTCTCCATCACCAGCGACGCCTCCGACTGGGCCATCGGAGCAGTTCTACACCAGCACACCGGCGCCTCCCCTCAACCAGCACACCGGCGCCTCCCCCCAACCACTCGGATTTTTTTCCCCGCATTCTCTCTCCCGCCCCACACAAGTACCTACTCTACGTTCGACAGAGCACTCCTCGCCATCCACGAAGCCTTTAAGCATTTTCGCGACTTTGTGGAGGGCCGGCAGTTCTCTGTCAACACCGACAACAAGCGACTTAAGCATGCCCTCCTCCAGAACCGCAAGTCTGCCTCGCCCCGTCGCCTATGGCAATTGGAATTCATGATGCAAATCACGACCGACATCCGCTATACGCCGGGTCGGTCGATAACTGCGTGGCAGACACCCTGTCCCGACCATCACCGGCGCCGGTAGATGAACTGCTCCCCTTCCCCTCCAGCCAACAGATCGCCGCCCGCCAACTTCCCGATTCCGACGCCGCCCTCACCAACTTAATCGCCGCCCGGAAGTTCAAACAGTTGCTGCCACAGGACCTATGGTGCGACGTATCCTCCTCGCCACCTCGCCCATGCGTCCCACTGGACCTTAGGCGGCAAATGTTTGAGCACTACCATGCCCTCCATCACCCGGGCATCCGGGCGAGCCGAGACCTACTCACCTCCCGGTACTTCTGGCCCCGGATGAACACCGACATCCGCAGTTGGGTTCTCGGGTGCCAGAAGTGCCAACGCTACAAGGTCTCGGCGCACCCCCACGTCCCGCCTCAGACCATCGACGACGCCCTCCCATTTGAACATCTCCACCTCGACATAGTTGGCCCCCTTCCCCCCTCTGAAGAGAAATGATACTGCCTGACCATGATCGACTGTGCTACCAAAACTGGTTTGAGTGCATCCCACTTGCGCACAAATCTGTGGACACTGTCGCCACCACCTTCCTTCACAACTGGATTGCACGGTACGGCTGTCTGCGGATCCTCACGGTCGATCAGTGCAGGCAGTTCGAATCCGATGGTTTAATTCCCTCCTCCACTCCCTCGGAATCCAGAAGCAGCGCACCACGGCCTATCACCCCCAGTCAAACTGGAAAGTAGAGCGGTGGCATCTAGTGTTGAAACAGACGATGGCAACCTCCTCCGACTCTCCCTCATGGACCAAAAATCTACCGTACATCCTATTAAGCCTTCTTATGTCGCCCAGACCATCAGACGGGCTTAGCCCCACCGAGCGGGCCTTTTCATCCCCCCTGTGTCTACCTGCCGACGTATTTCCCCCCGATCCGTCAATTAACAGGGAACCCCTTCACTCACCGACACTCATTAACGACACCTCCAACCTCTCTATTCCGGCCCGTTTCATGTTATCCGCACCGCCAAAACTACCGCTACCCTGTTAATTGACGGGAACCCCATACTGTCCTGCTAGCCTGCTGCAAGCCCACCTATGTTCTGGCCGACGTCCCTCCACACAGTCTCTCGACAACTCCCGAGCCTGCAACACCCCTCCCCAATGTCGCGCTCTCGACGATCTCTGTCTCCCGACCCCGATGTCACCATCATCCTACACGATGTCTGGGTCCCCGCACCTCTCTCCTCCTACCTCGCTCTCCTGGGCCGCCATCACCGCCACCATGGCACCCCCCCCCCCCCCCACCGAGGATCACCGGACTAACTCCCCGGCCCCAGCAGTGGAATATACCCCGGTGGGCGATCATTCGCGATTATTATATCGCCAAAGCCCCTAGGGTATACGTCCCCTACATTCCGGAGCATCCCGGAATGCCCCCGCCACCTGCCACACCGAAAGCCGCGGCTCCGCCGCCGCCCGCCGCAGCCCCTCCACAACCGCTCACCACGACTAGGCTACCTCCACTCGCCACGACTCCGCTACCTCCACTCGCCATGACTGCTCCACTGCCGGGAATATCCCCCATAGTCGCCGCCAGGAGAAACAAGCGGCCCGGGAAACATCAGCGAACCAACCACGCGACGTTCCTGGCGGCCCCAGCTTATTGCCCCACCCCGCCGCATCACAGCGGGGCCTTGGGAGGATGCGCGCCTGAATACGTCGTTACTTGCTTCAGTCGTCCATTCCCCACTGCCCCGCAGCGAACATCTTCGCCATCGCCAACTACCACGAACTACAACGCCTCGCCCCGTCTACAACCCCTTATCTTCCATGCCTTTAGCCTCACTCTGTTTCCCTCGGCCTTCAGCCATGTCATTATGTGCCCTCAGTCTCATCCTGTTTGCCCTGGCCTTCAGCCGTGTGAATCTGCGCCCTCAGCTCCATCCATCGTCCCCTTTGCTCAATCCGGGGGGACCTATGTCGTGATATCACTCCTTGTAATGTAAAGATTTCGCAAATAAACTTGCAAATGAGTTGGTAGACGTGGGCAGGCAGCTCGAGAAAGCTGGAAGGGTCGAGTGGGAAGGGATCCCCACCATGCTCCACGAGAGTGGAGGATGTAGGGAGCATAGTCCCTAGACTATATAAACTCGCCTCCTTTGCCTTCCAAGTCATTCTACGCTCTCCTCAAGTCGCTGAATTATCTCTCTCTCTCTCTCCTTGCCTCACTCCTCCTCACCTAAAAGATCCCCAGACTGGAATATCCACTGGGGCACTAAAAGATTCCAGACTGGTATATCCACTGGGGCACCAAAAGATCCCAGACTGGTATATCCACTAGGCATGTCCGAAAAGATACTAGACTGGTATATCCACTAGGCACGTCCTAAAAGAACCCAGACTGGTATATCCACTGGGCACGTCCGAAAAGATATTAGACTGGTATATCCACTAGGCACGTCCTAAAAGAACCCAGACTGGTATATCCACTGGGCACATCCCGAAAAGAACCCAGACTGGTATATCCACTGGGCACCATCCGTACCTCACCATCCTGTCTGATCTATCAAACCACGACAGTGCGGAATCTGGAGTTGAACATGCGCTTTACATTCAACAGACAGGCTCAGTTGATGAACATCGGTTCTCAGTTGTGCCAAAAACGTGACGTTTTACCAAAAATACTTACTGCGTGGACACACACCAACGGAGGTTGACTCCGCCCACGCCGCAATAGAGAGAAGGCTGACCAACAGAAAAATATTTTACCGTCCAACTAGGTTAGGTTCACTGAAGAAGCCAGGAAGGAAGTAGTTCCTTACTCTGCGCCCCTTGTACAGTACGACGCCATACGCAAATTCAGCCAAAAGAAGTTCATGGTGTACCGATCGATTCGTCCTGGAAGACAAAGAAAAGGTGATCCAACGGTCAGTGACATTAAAGAAATAAGGTACACTCCAGATGGCAAGATTGCTGTGAAGTCTTCTTTCGAAGACCAGCATCAAGATCATCCACAGAGACGATCGCTCGATTTATCCAGTTTCTTTTCGATGTTGGCTTTTTTATCCAATTTCTTTCTATGTAGGGGAAAAATCTCATTTAGCCGAATCAAAACGTAATCTGGAAGGAAACCAATGAAAGAATTTACTTCTTAATCAGAAATTGGGCGTTATTACAAAAAAATGTTCACGGATAATAATAAAATTAGAGTAGATCGATAGAAGAGAATACTCGTAAGTTACCTTTTCTATCCAGAGATTCCTCGTAACTCCAACATCCCAGATTTGTAATAATTCTTACCTCAAACTATTATAAGCCAAGGTTTGTGGATGGGAAACGGTGCCGTTGCCTGGTCTCCCAAGGCGTCGTAGGGACCAAAAAAACAGTTTTTTTACTCTCCTGAAAAGTTGGGATTTTGGAGATGTGAGAGTTCTCGCCTTCACCGTCAAAAAGTGCAGAACCGAACGGCGTACATTCGTTTGGTGATTAAAGTGGGCGGGTATGAATTAGGCCCAAATTGGTTTTCTAGTGCCGTTTCGTGAAAAGGCTGATATTTCTCAATCCTTTCCACTCTAATGCATTCATGAATGGTCTCGCACGTGAAAAACGCATTAGCGCGAAAAAGTCTATAGGGGGGATAGTTGTAGACTTGACCGAATAAACGAAGGCAATGTTGAGCTGGGCGCCACCGAGGGAAAGTAGGCGAAGGGACCCTTCCAGACAAACAACCGCCAACAGTCACAATGGCTATAACGGCCGATTGTGGTCGGGGGACGGGTGGAAAGGTCCCTTTATAAACGGCACTCCCAGCCCAGCTATTCATTCGACCGATCTCGCTCGAACCATCGACTTCTCTTTCTTACACGACTCGCTCTCTCCCTTCCTTACGCCTGCTGTTGGTGAAAACCGTGGGGTGCTCCTTCCCAGTATCTGCTGTTGGTGAAAACCGTGGGACACTTTACTTTCCTTGGTACCTGCTGTTGGTGAAAACTGCGGGGTACTATCCCGGACTCCTGCTGTTGGTGGAAACCGTGGGGAATCACTCCTTATAGCGCCTGCTTGGTGAAAACCACGGGGAGTTATCTCTCTTTCCAACTAACTCCTGCTGCTGGCGAAAACCATGGGGATTTAGTCAAAAGACTCCCTAGGAACACATCCTTCCTTCTAACCACACCTTTCAACCATGAACTGGAACAGTGCCCATCTCTTCTTAAATATCCTCTTGATTAACAAATCATGTTAGAACAAAACTACCATTTTTCATTCTGAGCCGTAACAGAGTAAGAAGGATATTTCTTTGACCCCGAAACCGGAGTCCAAGTAAACATGGTTTCCTATACATTTTTCAAGGTTAATCGGTTTAGACCATTCCAAAATTTGATTAAACGGGACTGAGAAATATCCGCATTCCGACAAAACAGGCCACTGTATAGAGAACGAATGTGGCTTTACCCCATATCCATCCACCCTAATCGCCAAATGGACTGCGTGATTCAACTCTGCACGAAAAAATACTACCGAACCAGGGCCAGTGGAAGTCGGAGATTTCGAACTATCGAACAATTTCAGTTTACTTGCTCAAGATTTCAATTTTGTCCATGTTCGGATCTATTCGCTATTGTCTAAATTCCTCCACTGTGTCTGAAATACTAACTTTATACGGGGCGCACGGTGTTTCCCTAATAGTATCCTGGTTTCAGAGGGTTGTTAAATAAAATGTTCGGCTGAAAAGAATATACCTACGACATATTTCTATACCGAAAACAGCTTCCATTCCTAAAGCATTGATGCTTTAATCATTCTTCCAAGTATTATGGTCCGAAATAGAACTTCCCATCACAGACATGTTGGTTCTGGGCAACCAAATTCCGAGTCGACTGAACAAAAAACGTACATTTCGGAATCCATGACGAAAACTGCATGTAAATGTGGAAAAATCGTTAGCTAAATCCTTCACATTGACTTGGAGGGAATTTGAGAATACAACTCTTCTTACGTTTTCCGCGAGTTTAAATCCATCATTGACAATCTTGTAGCAATATTTGAACGTATTGGCTCACATATGTCAAATGCACATCTTACTGTTTTCATATACTGTTCTGAATAGGCTCCAGAACCATAAATTGAATATTTGGAGTACCTAGCGTACATTCTCAGCCAATCAAACATTTTCCATAGTTTATTCCAAAATATGGAGCCCTATTTTCCCCCAAACATTCAAGAGGATAGAATCAATTTTTGGCCTTTTTAGAGAAAAAAATCGATGTGTCTATTTTTGTCTTGAGCCAAAATCGTCTACCATTTTTTGGTGAGTTTTAAGTGGTGTTGGGAGATTTTTGGATTTTTAAGCTACTTTTGTGGTTCTAAAAGAACTGAAATGATGAAATTCACAGGACACCTATATGGATTCTGTCGTGCTACCCCTCTACCATTCATATGTAATGTACAAGTTTCTAACTAATAAATCGAAGGAGAAAGACGAGCTGTGCGACGCCTCCTTAGAAGCCTAGAGGGTTCTCCCACCACTAACGCCCAACGACTCCCAACGGACAGTAACGGCCGTTGGTTGACGGGGGACGAGGTGGAGGCACCTTTGTAAGGCGCCCGGCTCGCCCAGCTCATCACTCTTCCACGCTCACTCCTACCTGCTACTTCTCACTCTCTCTCTCTCTCTCTCGCTCTCTCTCTCTCTCTCTCTTTCTCTCTCTCTCGCTAACCTCACGCCTCCTCGCTTTCACCTATCCCTCACATACTCGCTGTGGTGGTAACAACCACGGAGTAATAGCTTTCATCTCCTCTAGCATCTGCTGTGGTAGTAACAACCGCGGGATACTAGCCTTCATCCTCTAACGCACGTTGTAGTGCTAGTGTTAGCTTCATCTAAAAGATCCCGCCTGGGCACATCCTCACCCATGCTATCCATCTCTCCAAGCTAGCCATCCACAGTCCACACCTACCCTCTCACAGATTCTATGGCGCTCACCACAGATCCTGTGAAGGCGCTCGCCACAGATTCTATGAAGATCAAGCTGGTATTGTCGCTAACACAAGTGAGATCGTGGAAACCCATCGCTCATATAAGCACCGATTTTAATTTATGAATAGGTTTGAATATTCAGTATTGGCTATGCAGTTTGTAATAACTGAGTCGTTGCGATAAAATGTAATGTTTACGAGGAAGGTGCCACTCATAGGTTTTGTTTGATGTCATCGCACTGCGCGGCGCGGCGGCGGTGCGGTGGCGGGACAGGGCGCACAAGACGTACCCCTCCTTCAATACCTCTTGGTCATGCGGGTTTAGCCTACGCGGAACTACTAGAACTATAGTACGAGTATAAATTTATCGATGACTGAGACAGCTGTAACTGTGTAAATCATTTTAAATACCTGAATAAGAGGTGTCACTAAAGGAGAAAAGAGAAATAGACCCTTTCTTTTACAACTTTGAATCTGTTCTCAATCAGTAAAAAATACCATTGAAAATCATGCGCATATCCCGTTGTAATTTCAAAAGCAACAAGCAATATGGAGTTTTCCAGCCAAGTGGAACGTTTTTTAAACCAAATGCAATACTTTTGTCAAGCAAATGCAATTTTCCCAACTATATATCACATTTTCCAAAAAATACATAAGTGTATTATTCTCAGAATAATAAGACAAAATGACCCTACTGTTGACAACGGAGATTCTGATCAAGTTTCCCACGTCGCGGGCAAGTCGAATTTAAGTTGCCCCAGCTAGACCGCTTTGATGTTTTTCGTACATTCTGAGATTCGCCAAATTCCGATTTTCAAGCAATAATTTCAGAGGTTCAGACCCCTTGAAAATTACTAAAATTAGCAGACTCGGAAAGGAAATTTAACAAGTTTTATTAGAGCAGTCACCAATAATCAATCAATTGTTGATTTCTGTAATTTTGTGAATGGGTGTTCTAGCCAGTTCTCCGTGAAAAACGCGGCAAAGCCCTTGTCTCATGGGCTTAGGCTATTCCACTGGATGTACCTACAAAAATCTTGGCGGTTTATTTTTTCTTTCATGTGCAATAATTAATTTGAAATAGCTAATAATTAATAATTCATGTGCAATAGCTATTTTTGACGGTTTCCACCTATTTCTGCCCCCAAAACACGAATTCAATTCCATTCAATTCTTTATTCAATAACATAGGTATGTAGTACATAATGAAGAATATAAGTACAGAAACATGAGAAAACCAAGTTCATGAAAGGGCCTCTAAGGTCCAGGGGCTGGTTGTCACTGAACTAGCTTATTAGTTTGGATTGAGCGTGTACTTTTAGCTGGAAAAAATACATTTACAGACAATATTCAACTTGAGTGAGAAAAATTGATAAAATTATATATATAAATATATGTATAGGTATGTAGTACCAATGCAATCCATATTCCAAGATAGTAATACCTAAATACTATAACATAGTTACAATTACAGATTAAACCTATTCAAGAAGTCAGTGTGCAGGTCAGATTTGTGCATTTGCAGCAGGTATGCACCAATTCTTTTTTTGAAGGATTTAGTCGACTGATCTGATTGTAAGGTAGTCGGAAGTGAGGCGTATATTGTGGGAGGCAGCCATGAAAATTGTCTTGTGAAAAAATCAGTGGAAGGGCGGGGAACTCGAATTTGACTACTCTCGCACGTTGCTCGGGTGAGTCGCAGGACAATGCGGTGGGGTAGACATTTTTTAATCTTGTTTACATGAAGCAGGGAGCGATAAACAATCTTGGTGGAAGAATATCAAATTTTTTAAAAAGATCATTGATTCGCGTTCGGGAATGCGACCGAGTGAAGATCCGAAGGAGGGAGTTGCACACAGCATTTAGCGAGCGGAAAGTTTGGGCATATGCTTCGCCCCAGAATTCTATACCATATATTAGGATCCTGTATACGATGCATAATACACCATCTTTAAGTTACTTTTGGAGTGCCATTTTCGCACTATACAGGAAACAAAAACGATTTCCTTATTCTCATTGCTAGGGTCTCTATGTGCATCCTCCATTTTAGGTGCTGGTCTAGTTGGAGTCCTAGATATTTAATGCTATTGACTTGCTCAAGCTTAGTATAATTGCATGTTTCATAATATAAACATGATGCTTCGTGGATTTTCAAACTGGTGGAATTAGGTTGACCTGCGGAGGTTATAGAGAAAGTGACGTAGGTAGTTGGTCTTAGAAATGTTCATTGTTAGGCTATTAATGCAGAACCATTGGTGAATTAGATTTCTATTTTTGATAAATTATCTTTGATCATTGATAGTGCCATTTAATTATATTTATTCACTTGTTAATACTGCTTCTAGTGTTACTATACAAATTTATGGTGATTTCAAACAATTTCCCAGGCTTTTGACTCACAAAAAAATGAATTTTGGGAACTGAACCTTCGTTACAACTTCAATTCTTCACTCTTTGGTCAAAATCAACTTCGTATTCGGTCTTCTCACCCTAAATAACATGGAAAACGATAGCTCACAAGCTCAGGTTCACTAAAACCTCAAAAAAACACACTTCGAAAACCCCTATTTTTCACCAATAACACCCCTGGGTGTATTCCGATCTGGCTTCCAAGCTGTGAAGCACAACTGCGACTCAAATAGAGCCTGTGTATAGAAGAATGACTATTTTAGACCAGAATTTGACGTAGATTTCAGGCTTAAACTTTGTTAGAACCTCAATTCTTCGCTCGGTCGCAATCGACTTCATAGTCGATCTCCTCGCCCTAAAAAACATGGAAAATTATACCGCACAAGCTCGTGTTACTAAAACAACAAAAAACCCTAGTTTTACACCCAGTTTATACCTCCCTTAACACCGTTCACTATCGTCCGATCGGGCTACAAAGTTTCAGAATACAACTAGGGCCCTGATGGAGCCTGTGTGCGAAAGAACGAAATTTTTAGACCGAAAATGAAGCCGGTATACGTGATACGGCGGATGGCGTGGGGCTGACGGCGGACGGACAATGCATTTTTGGAATCTACGCACCTTGAAACGTAAACAAAACAAAAAAAATAATGAGGGGGTGTATGTATTCGCTCAGAATACATGTTTGTATTCACAGAATAATAAACCAAAACGTGATTTACGAAAATAAAACTTGAAATGCCGAAAAACGCGAAAACAACGGATTTAAATAATTGCTAGGAGACATTTTCGATCGGAAATGACTTGAAAATCCGATTCCTTGTATCTTGCAGAGCTGTTTCCGAGACCACCTTTAGAATCCATACACAATGAGGGAAATTGTTAGAAAAATATTGGCGATCTTAGAAGGGTGCAATAACAGTTGTGATGAATTTGAAAATTGCATCACGGTGGCATGAAGGAGTAGATAGAGGTGAGTGAGGGAATTTCACCTAGGCGGCGGTAATCCACCGATGTAGGTGAGTGAAGGGATTTCGCCTAGGCGGCGGTAATCCACCGATGTAGGCGAGAGAAGGGAATTCACCTAGGCGGCGGTGATCCACCGATGTAGGTGAGGAGAGGTGCTTGTCTAGGCGGCGGATATCCACCGATGTAGACAAGAGGAAAAGGTAGGAGGTAAATTCCCAGAGCGGCGGATTCCACCAGGCATCTGGGAGGAGGAAGGTAAGAGAGAGAGAAGAGAGAGCTGGTTAGAGGAAGTGTCGAATGAAGCTAAAGCTCCAGGATCCAGGGTTATATAGGACTTGGAGGCCTCTCCCTCCAGCTCCCTGTTGGGAGCTGGTAGTGGGGCTCCAGGTTGTGTCCCCTGGATTCTGTTGCCTGTCTCCCCACTCAGATGTTTATTAGCGGAAGGTAAGTTTTACATACGGATATTGGTGAGAGCTTTAAGGTTGCTAGTGGAGTGTTCCCGGGAGGGACTCACGACAGAGGTCCCCCCAGTTCGAACCAATGTTTGAGATAGCTGAAGGCTCAAGGTGACAGGGGCTGAGGGCTGCGGAAAACAAGAGGGGAGCTGAAGGCGCAGGTTGACTGAAGCTGAAGGCTGATGCAAACAATTTATTGAAGTGCTGAAGGCAGAAATGTGACAGGTCGTGACTTAAACCTAGGATTAACATATAGATAGCTGACTTAGTTAGGAAGAGGTAGATAGAAGTAACATAGGAGCGACATAGGAGTAACGTAGAGAGACATAGATAGCTGACATAGTTGGTAAGAGGGAAGTAGACGTAACATAGAGTGACATATAGATAGGTGACATAGTTAGTATGATGAGTATAGGTGTGGATGCGTGATTACAATGATGATGGTGGGGTAGCAGATTAATATGTACAGGGTCGTTATGATTGCAATGGAGATGGTAAAATAGGAGAGTGATATGTACAGGGTTGTTACGAGATCATGAGTAGAACGATGATGGTGATAGTAGGCTTAATATGTACAACGTTGGTATTTACAAAAAAATTTTACAAATTATTTACAGATTGGAGCGGGGTGTTGAAATCCGCCGTTCCCTGGGTGTGGATAGTGTGCAGTGTAATGGAGTGAGTGTGTAATGGTTGTGAGGTGATGGGGTGAGAGAGGCGACTCCCTCTAACAGTCTTCACGTTAGTGAAGACTGATAGAGGGGTCCCTTCACTGCCGGGGCGGTGGTGAAGGGGAAGAGCCGGTGGGAGCCAGTACCCGGGACGTCGCGGAGAGAGGTGGCGACGTTGGGGTCCGGTGGGTGAAATGGAGGCGACGTGTGGCGTTTGTGGTGTGGGGGTGGTCGGGTGAGTGGTGTGGTGCGAAGTGTCGGGGAGGACTGGGGCTGGCTTACATCGGGCGAGGGGTACAGTGTGGGGCTTCCCGTCAATTAACAGGGTAGCCGTGGTGTGTGTGGAGCGGATGACGTGGAAGGGCCCGGCGTAGAGAGGTTGAAATGTTTTGTGGATGCCGGGCTCCTTCAAGTACATGTGAGTGGCTGTGTAAAAACGTGTGGGATAGGCGGTGTCGTTGTGTGGTGTTGTTGTGTGGAGTGGTTCCCTGTTAATTGACGGGGTGGGGTGTGGAGTGAAAATGTCGGCCGGTAAACGAATAGGGTCTCGGAAAGCGTGTTGTGCGGGACTTCTGTTGTCTGAAGGACGGGCGGAAGTGCGGAGGCTAAGTAATACGTAGGGGAGGGTTTTGGTCCATGAGGGAGATGTGGCTGATGTGAAGATGGCTTGCTTGAGGACCGAGTGCCACCGCTCTATTTTCCCGTTGGATTGGGGGTGATAAGGAGTGGTGCGGATTTTTTGAATCCCGAGGGAACGGAGCAGGTCGGCAAAGTGGGCTGATTCAAACTGCCTCCCCTGATCGACCGTGAGTGTCCGCGGACAGCCGTAGCGGCTGATCCATTGATTGAGGAAGGCCGTGGCGACGGCGTCCGCGGTGATGTGGGCGAGTGGGATACACTCAACCCAATTGGTCGCACGGTCGATCATGGTGAGGCAGTACCTCTTCCCCTCGGAGGGGGGAAGAGGGCCGACCAGATCCAGGTGGACATGTTCCCACGGGAGGGAGTCGGGAATGGGTTGAGGAGGGACATGGGGGTGAGCCGAGACCTTAAATTGCTGGCACTTCTGGCACCCCAGAACCCAGGTACGGATATCTGTGTTCATGTGGGGCCAGAAGTACCGCGTCTTGATGAGATCCCGGCTCGCCCGAATGCCGGGATGATGGAGGGAGTGGTAATGGAGGAACAACTGCCGCCTCAGCTCTGGTGGGACGTAAGGGCGCGGTGAATCGGCCGTTACGTCGCACCAGAGATCGAGGGGAGGCAGTTGTTCCAATTTGGAGGCGGAGATGAGGTTGGAGAGTGCGGGGTCGGAAGTTGGAGTTTGGTGATTTTTGAGGGTTTGTGGGGAAGGGAAAGGCAGTAACTCCGCCACCGGCGCGGGGGTGGGACGGGAGAGGGCGTCTGCTACGCAGTTGTCGGCCCCCGGCAAATAACGAATATCGGACGTAAATTGTCCGATAAATTCGAGTTGCCGGAGGCGACGGGGGGAGGCTGATTTACGATTTTGGAGGAGTGCATGTGTGAGGGGCTTATGATCAGTGATGACAGAGAACTGCCTGCCCTCCACGAAGTCACGGAAGTGTTTGATGGCTTCGTGGATGGCGAGGAGTTCTCTGTCAAAGGTGGAGTAATTTTTTTGTGTTGGGGACAGAGTTTTTGAGAAGAAACCGAGGGGTTGGGGGGTGGCGCCGGTGTGTTGGTGGAGTACTGCCCCGATGGCCCAGTCAGACGCATCGGTGGTGATGGAGAGAGGGGCATGGGGATCGGGATGGGCTAATAGAGCGGCGTCTACTAGGTCCTTTTTGCAATTTTGAAAGGCGGTTGTGAGGGCGGGGGTCCAGGAAATGGGGCGGTTGTCGTTTTTTTTGGCTGGTTGTGGGATAGCGTGTATGAGTGGTTGTTGGTGTTGTGCCGCGTGTTTTATGTGTCTACGATAAAAGTTCAACATACCCAGGAAACGGCGGAGTTCTGAGACAGTGCGGGGTTGTGGGAAGTCGGTGAGGGCGTGTACTTTGTCCGGCAGAGGTTTGATCCCGTCGGACGAGACTTGGTGGCCGAGGCAGCGGACCGAGGGTTGGGCGAGAACACATTTTTGAGAGTTGATGGTGAGGCCCTCGGCGGCGAAGATGTCGAGTACTTGTTTCAGGTGTGCTAGATGTTCCTTCGGGTCCCGGGAGGCGATCAGTACGTCGTCCAGGAAACAGAACACGAAAGGTAGTCCCCGCAGAATGTTATCCATATAACGCTGCCACGTCTGGGCGGCGTTCCGGAGGCCGAAACCCATTTTAATGTATTCAAACAGGCCGAAAGGAGTGATGATGGCGGTTTTGGGCACGTCGGGAGGGTAGATGTGAATTTGGTGGAAGGCTCTGGAGATGTCGAGGGTTGAAAAGATGGCCGTGTTGTGGAGGTGTGAAGAGAAGTCTCGGAGATGTGGGACGTTGTAGAGGTCTGGAGTGGTTTTCGCGTTCAGGCGGCGGTAGTCGCCGCAGGGGCGGATATCCCCGTTGGGCTTCTGTACAATATGTAACGGTGAAGCCCACGGGGATTTGGAGGGGCGGATAATGCCATCCTTAATGAGGTTGTCAAAATGTCTCCGGGCTTGGGACAGCTGGAGGGGGTGGAGGCGTCGTGCTTTGGCGGAGATTGGGGGGCCAGAGGTCTCAATATAGTGTTGAGTTTGTGAGATATGTGCCGAGGGGCGGCGCTGGGGTTTGTATTGGAGGAGGAGATTTTCGAATTGGGTTGGGGGGCGATCGACCGTGTGGATAAACCCGTGGATGGGCTTCTGGGTGGAGGGGTCGAGCAGGCGCGCGTTACGGACGTCAACCTGGAGGCCGAAATAAGCGAGGAAGTCGGCCCCCAGGATTGCTTTCTCTACGTCCGCCACGGTAAATACCCACTCGTACGCGAGCCCGCTCATATGGATGGATGAGCGGTACGTCCCGTACGAGGGGATGGTGGTACCGTTGGCGGCGTAGAGGAGTTGCCGGTAACAACGCGCCTGTCGCCGGAGAATGTTGTTTGGAAAGATGGAGAGCGCCGCCCCTGTGTCGACGAGGAACGGAACATTTGTATTGGCACACTTCAAGAAGAGGCGCTGGTGAGCTGGGGCGGAGTGCGGCAAAATGGCTGAGGTGTTGGGGTCTGACGGATGGGAGGGGCTTGGGCCGTCCGAGGTGATGGGCGGGTGCGACGGTGGCGGTGGGTCCTCCGCGAAGGAGACACGGGGTGGTCCTTTGCCGTTCCGGAGAGGGGGAACGGTAGTGCTGATTGTGGGGCTGGTCCTCTTGGAGTTGGGCGGGGAGGTGTCGTTCCGGGGAGGGGGAACGGTCGCGGCGGCGTGAGTGGCGGCCGGAAGGGTGGTTGCCCTGGAGGCGGGCTTGGAGGGGCCGTTCCGGGGTGGGGGAACGGTAGCGGCGGCGTGAGTGGCGGCCGGAAGGGTGGCTGCCCTGGAGGCGGGCTTGGAGGGGCCGTTCCGGGGTGGGGGAACGGTAGCGGCGGCGTGAGTGGCGGCCGGAAGGGTGGCTGCCCTGGAGGCGGGCTTGGAGGGGCCGTTCCGGGGTGGGGGAACGGTAGCGGCGGCGTGAGTGGCGGCCGGAAGGGTGGCTGCCCTGGGGGCGGGCTTGGAGGGGCCGTTCCGGGGTGGGGGAACGGTTGATGGAGAGGTGATGGTTTTGGCGGCGCCGGCAGGTGCGGCTGGGAGGTTGGCAGCCGTGGCGGCGGCGTAGGAGGGGTAACGAGGCTTCGTGGTGGTGGTGTGAATGCGGGCGGGGAGGGGTTGGTGGTGGTCCCCCCCGTGTTGGCGAGGAGGGGGGCCCGCCGGATTTACCGGCGGGCGTCCGCGTTTCCCTGCTTGGAGGTGTAGGAGCAGGGGGGCTGGCATTTGCGGGCCTCCCCACCGAAGTTGACATGATAGAAACATCGGTGGGGGGGGTCCGCTGGGAGGTAGGTCCTGGTGGGGCGCGCGGAGGTGGAGGGGGCTGCCGCGGCTGGGGACCTCCCTCTTCGTTGCTGAGGGGGGGAAATGTTGCGGCGTTCGGACGAGCGCTGGCGTCGGTGGTCGGCGGAGGGGGTTGGCCGGTGCTCGACGGAGAGGGAGCGGCGCCGGTGGAGGGAGGGGGGTCGGCGGCGCTCTTGTGACGGCGTCCGGTCCCGGCGTGGGGTGGGGGTGCGGGGCGCGGCGACTTCCGTGACGCCGGCGGCTGCGGTGAGGTCGTGGACCGTGTCGGCGAGACGTAGAAGTGGTTCGTCTGGGCCGTCGAGGTAGCTGGCGAGTGCCATCTGCATGGGGTGGGGTAGGGCCCGCAGCCAGAAGGTCCGCGCGATGTCGGCCGTCATCACGTCTTGCAGCTGATGACGCAGGCGGCGGTAGAGGTGGGAGGGCTTCAGATCGCCGAGATGTTGTGGTTGGGAGAGCGCTGCGACACGTGCGATCTTGGAAGGTTGGTATAATGTGACGAGGCGGTTGCGGAGGTCGTCGTATGCGGCCGTGGCGTCGGGAGAGATGTCCGATGTCTGCAGGAGGATCTCATACGGAAGGAGAGATATGATGCGGGAGTAGCGGGTTCGCTGGCTGCGGATGTTGGCGGCAGAAAACGCAGCGTCGACCTGGAAGAACCACAGCGCGGGGTCGTGCGTGTAGAAGGGGGGCAGCGACAGCGGGAACGACGCCGAGGCCGTCGTGACGTCGGCGGCGGCGTGTGCAGCGGCCGCAGCGGCGGCGGCAGTGGCGGCGGCGGATGCGGAGGAGCCGGGTGGCGAGAGGCTGGTGAAGGGGTTGTCGGCTGCGTCAGTTGTCGCAGCGGTCGGCGGCTGCAGTAGGGATGGCCGGAGGAGCGGCGGCGTCGGCGAGTTCGGGTCCATGGCTGAGGTCTGTAATCAAAATTCAAATTGGGTGAGGTTTGAATTTTAAATTCGCAATTTGCGGTAGCGGAGGTGCTTGTGGCGGAGAGTTGAGAGCTGTGTGAGCGGTTGCGGGTGGGCCAAAAATTGCGAATTTACACTGACTGTTTAAGCTGCATTTGAATTTAAAATTGGGGACACCAAACTAGACTGGGGGCGACACATGAGGTGGTAAGAAGGTGGGAAGGGTAGAAGGTTGGATGAACGTCGGGTTCACCACTGTGATGAATTTGAAAATTGCATCACGGTGGCATGAAGGAGTAGATAGAGGTGAGTGAGGGAATTTCACCTAGGCGGCGGTAATCCACCGATGTAGGTGAGTGAAGGGATTTCGCCTAGGCGGCGGTAATCCACCGATGTAGGCGAGAGAAGGGAATTCACCTAGGCGGCGGTGATCCACCGATGTAGGTGAGGAGAGGTGCTTGTCTAGGCGGCGGATATCCACCGATGTAGACAAGAGGAAAAGGTAGGAGGTAAATTCCCAGAGCGGCGGATTCCACCAGGCATCTGGGAGGAGGAAGGTAAGAGAGAGAGAAGAGAGAGCTGGTTAGAGGAAGTGTCGAATGAAGCTAAAGCTCCAGGATCCAGGGTTATATAGGACTTGGAGGCCTCTCCCTCCAGCTCCCTGTTGGGAGCTGGTAGTGGGGCTCCAGGTTGTGTCCCCTGGATTCTGTTGCCTGTCTCCCCACTCAGATGTTTATTAGCGGAAGGTAAGTTTTACATACGGATATTGGTGAGAGCTTTAAGGTTGCTAGTGGAGTGTTCCCGGGAGGGACTCACGACAACAGTAGTTCATTATATCAGCTGAGAGTTAATTGTAAGTTATGTTGAAACCTGATGATTAAGCATTGATTTCCATTAGTGGAACTAAAATGGTAAAATTCATCAAGTGCACGCTAATAAGAACATAATTATTTACCTATGGACAGATTCATTCGTAATGCTCTATGTTTCCCTGCTACATTATGACAGGGTCTGTCATCTATTTGCTCTGCCTGTCATCCGCTGCCAAATGAACATTCCCCATGCATTAGTTACAGTGAAAACCCCTGTTATCCTAGCCGCCAACCACCGCGCACGGCTCACCTGTCCGATATGTTTTCCACCCCTGAACAATGATCGCCGTCTTGTTTGACCGTGACCGTGGCAGGTCTTCTAACTTCCAGCGTCTAGTGGCGAATTTTCGGGGAAAATATTCAATTTTATTTATTTGTTTATGGAATAACCGATTTACGTACGCCCAGAGGCTAGTACCTGCATGATAGCATTAATTACCATGGAGATAGCTCTAACGCAAATTGTCAGAACTTGAGAAGATAATTTAAAAAAAAAATTTATGCATTAGTCACGTACAAATCGACTGGTACCCTTAGAACTTGACAACAAAATCTCTATCAGTATTTTAGTACACGTTTTTTAAGTGTAAAGAATAATATTCCGAAATTATTATGAATAAAAATGTACACTCCAAATAAACTTGGGAAACATAGAAAAAAGTCAAAGAAAAGAATGCAAGAGGAATGATAAGGAATGGACTACATCAGAGAACGGCTTTCTTAAAAGCGGCCATGGAGGAATCAGCTCGAAGCTGCAAGGGATTACTAGACCATAGCCCATAGACCATAGCTCCATGAACTCTTAGAATCGACCATAATTCTGGTTCCACTAAATCGATTGTGATGAATTTTAAAGGAATTTCGGGTTGAGGGAGATAGATAATAAATCATTAATGACCATGACCAGACTACTCAATTTTCAATGTTCAACAAAAAGGTTCAAAATGTTGCCTACATGAATTTTTTATTCTTTTCCACTTCAGAACACATTCACTGGGTGATAATTTTTTCAGTTGTTGCCAAGTACGCATATTATTGATGTCAGTGGTAGATGAGAGGATGCGTTGGAAGATGCGCTATTTACAAAAATGAAAACTTAGTTAAATTTAATTTAGAGTTTTTCAGGTCAAAAATTACTCAACATCGGTAAAAACGGCCAACACCACCAAAAATTGATATCATCACCAGAAGAAGAATAGGAAGAGGTCTTGATCCAGAAAATACTAAGTCAAGTGCCAAAAAAATTAACTGAAAAACATGGATCAAATTTGAAGTTTAGGCCTTAATTGAGATAGTTGAGCTGGAGGCAAACTGAAGACGATGCCCTCTCTATCGAAGCTATCTCTTGTTTAGAGGAGAACACCTGCTAACTTCAGAAAGTTGGCGCTCAAAAAACGCTTTTTAGTTATCTGATATCATATTATTCACATTTTCCAGTAAAAATATCAAAAATTTTGTATCGGAGTCATCTACACTTTAATTTTATTTATTGATTTCTCTCATACTGAATTTACCGAAACAACGGTTAGTTTACTCCAAAATTCCTGTTGCTAATAAAATGGCAGTTCCTTTGCATCGATCGTCTCAGCCTATTCCTAAAATAGAAATTAGGTATCTCAAACTCAACTTACAAAAATAACAAGAACATATCACCAAAAGTTTTATTTATTTATTTTTAATGTTGGGAAACCCTTAGTAAAACAGGAGAGGAGGATATTATTTCTGGAATACTCTGCATACCTACCTATATTTCTTTGAGAGGCTATAATAACCACCACTTCTCCTCCGAAACACCACCGCTGAACTACAACAGCCCTCGAAATATATTAGATCAGCTTATAAAAAACTGATTTTCTCGTGGCTAATTGAGCAAGGCCACTTAGACTGTCGACTGCTCTTTAACAGTATTCATAGGAGTTGAATTATAACTGAAGGTAAAACAGTGTATGAAAAAGGTACGAATGAAAAAGCGCACATAATTTAGATGTTGGGTTAAAAGTTACTACGAGTATAAGAAGCTCAATATTTATATTTCTCGACGGGTAGATGCAACTCTACTATATCTCAGTTGATGCTGGAGGGGAAGAAATTATTTTATTTTTCTCTTATTTTTAATGTCATTTTTCTTTGTGCCTAGTATAATATATCTACTTTTTGTTCTATGTGGAATAAAGTTACTTTTCATTTCAATAATAATTAATTATTATCAACTAATGAATATCGAAACAGGCCTACAAGTTTCTATCTATCTAATGGCTAAGAAAAGTAATAGACGGATGTACGGAGAAAACGTCATACAAAGGGTTTCACATTCGGGATGACCCCCCTTCATCGGTAGTTGACTAACTACCTGAAATTCACTCCGGAGTTCCCGAAAAAGATCGATGAGGAGGGCGCCTGCGAAGTTTTTCATCAAATGAAATCTTAAATTCCTTTCGAATTCATTGCTTGCCAAGGCAGACTTGTTTGAGTTGAGCCACGGATCGGAATGCGAAAAAAATGAGTTTTCATAGATCAATTAAAAACCGTGTGTAGCTCGGTGCTTCGTTGATTAGAATCCCTCCAGAGATTGCTTTCGCTTTTCTCGCGAGTTATACTTCCATTACTACCACTGTGACCCAATCCTTAAAAAACAACTTCTCTCGCATATATTAATCGGATAATCAAATGTATTATCCTGTTTGTAAAATTAAAATAAACTCCTGTTGAAATGGATCGCTTCATAAATTTATCTTACGAGTATTTACATGAACGACTATTACAAAAGAGTTCGAATAACTGGACGGGTTACTTTTTTCAACACCATTTATATATTATTCATTTACCACTGTTTTACCAAGAAATTCATTACAGTTCAAACAACTTCATGTTTTATGGTTTATGGTTTTACGGTTGGTTTTATTGATTTATGGATATATCCCCCCTTGTTAACTGCTCTTGACTTCACAAAATTTTCTTTAAACCCTACTTAGATGTTTCAATCGTCGAAGAAAACTAACCAGATGACTCCTATTTTTTTGTGCTCTACATTGTTTATGGTGTTCTACAGTTTTCCTAGAACAATGTAATAAAAAGACCTCTGCGAACATTGTAATAAAATACGGTTCGGTAGCTTCAATTCACCAGTGGAAGCTCGTGTAGCACAATCAGCTTCCAGATCCTATCACAGGTGAATAACTATAAAAAATAAGCTAAATATCTTCATTTTAACAAATATCTTGGCAATTTATTTCCAATGTTTTTTCTCAAAAATGTGCATGATCATGATGATATTTCTATTAATTAATTTCAGAATCATAGCCACTCATACGAATTCAATAAACATTGATAGAGACATTGTTTTGATAATCAGTCACAGAAAACTCGCATACCCCCTAATTGCAATAAAAAACACACTGTAATAGACAACATTACACTTCAGGGATACGACCGACAGTACTCAGCCATCATATCTTCTGAAGGAAACTAGTGTGATGTGTGCCTGATGTTTTGTGATTAGCGTAACTTACTAACATGTTTGAATTAAATGTAGAGTTTTGATTTGTTTCCCTTGTCCCATGCAATATGACTAGCTGATAATTATGGTTAGTGTTGGTGTGATTAGTTTGTGTTTGTTACTAACCATTGACATTTACAGGGAAAGTCACAATAAGGAAGTCATAAGGGACCACAACATAGAGCCCAACCCACTCCTACCCTCCAAATTTCGGCTCATTACTTCCATCTTTTCATACAGCTTTGCCCGTGGCCTCCGGAAGGACCAGAGTGCCGTGGAACATAATGCCCTTACTTGGAACCCTCAAGGAAGGCGAAAGACGTCTTGGACGTCCCCCAATCACCTGTCGCAGGAGTATGGAGGGAGAAGCACTGGCGGCCGGGAAATTACGGAGTCAGCTGATGAGCCTGACTCGGAACAGGGTCCGTTGGCGGACCTTTGTTGATACCATTTGCTCTGATCGAGAGCTACAGGACAGATCAGCATCATCATCCGTGCGTGGCAAGGTTTTGGGGACACACGGACTGATAAAAAAATCATTTTTGGTCAGAAAAATGTAAAACGCAAATGCGAGTGAAAATAGGTACTGGTTTTGTAGGATAACAATTATTTTTGTTGCCCAAGTCACCCTACCTAGGCTTCCCCTACCATGGTAGTCTTGGATGCAACAAACGATCCTACCAGGTCAAGTTATGATCTAGCTAACTGCTTTCAGGCGTGTCCAAAAATAATTCAGTTGTGTGACTTCAGGATGTCTTCGGATCGCCTGTACTCAAGAAGCCGTCACGGTACCCCAGGAAGAATCTCACGCAGGGTTTACCCAGAATTCAGTAGAAATTAAGGTAGAAAGTGTGAAGAATCGCTGTAAAAACGCTACACACGTCGTGGACACGAACAAGCGATGAAACAAACCGTAACAGAGAGCAGCAACACCCCTACCTTGTACCAACTCGTAACACTGTTCGTCTTGACAAGAGTTTATTTGCTATAACGTAAACTCTCTAGGATAGGAAAATCCTGGAAAACTGGGGAGAAAAGGAGACACCCGTGTTTGAGAGGGCGCGGAATTGTGGCCGCGGCTAAGGCAGGATCTGTTTGCGGTAAGGAGCTCTCGCTGGTTACAATCCCATAGAATTAGCCGGAAAGCTCGCATCCCGACCTCTGCTAATACCTGATCCTTTTATAATTACAATACCCGAGCAGCCCTGATTAGGTGCTGCGGAGCATGCTGCCTTCGCTCGCGGGTTTTCGGGTTTCGGAAATCCAACAATCCTGAGGAGTTTCAGGAGAGATTTTCGAGAGAAATGGTCTTATTATGGCTGTTGAGCCCGCCCAAACTACTGGCTTTGTGTTGCACCAAGGACCCGCCAACTCTAAGCTGGGAGTAGGTACTCATGGCAGCAGAAAGGTGTTTATAAGCAAACCAAAAAATCCTGCGTTAAATTGGGCGAAAAGGAAATGGCCGACAGTAGTACGAAAACACGATAACGAGACGAAACCTCCCAGTTCTATAATTTATTTTATTTATTTATTTTTCTTGTGTACTAATTAGTCAAGTTACATAGTATAATGGAATGAAATAGTTGACAATATTTACACTAGCAATAATTCATAATTGTCTAAATGTCACAGGATGATGACTAGAGACAAATTCCAGAAATTCAGCATGACTATTTATGAGCGAATGAATCGAAGTTTTTCAAAGACTTTTGGGTTTAAGATATTTGATGAAGATTTTCCCACGTTGAAAAACTCAAAATTGATCCTCTTTTTGAAAGAAAAAAAACCACGGTCAGATATTGTCTGGAAGGACAAACAGTGTTATACACATACACCAACAATTATACACATACTCACAAAAAATATATAGAAGAGAGACCATAGCCTAGCCTGAACAAGATTATTTCCTCGAATATATTATTTTTGCTCTAGAAAACGGAGTTTTTGTTAACGCAAATACTGCTCCAAAAAGAATAATTTCGTCAAATGACAAGAAAGAGGGGGAAGGTTATTCTAGGCAATAAACAATTTATTATTGACTGACCTAACATTTAATGGGCCAAAAAGTGTTCAAATGATAATTTTTAGGGTTGATACCTGTAGTAGAAGATGTCCAATAATGTTGTACTAATAGGTATCTACTTGTCTTCGAACATTAGCTCATTAATTTATGCAGCAAGACTGGAACTTTTTGCCATCATTGGCATGACTTGTTAGAGAATGGTGGCGGAGGGAGGGGAGGATGGAGGTGACCATAGTTTACGTTACGACACTTCGCAGTTTTCAAGCAATTTCAATTGTTCTATTTGTGATCGAATCAGTTCTGGCTCTAGTGGAACGAACAACTTGTAAAACTGGAGGGAGTAACTGCGGATAATTATATCGGAAATCTATTAATTTATCGCAATATTATTGATACGATTTTCTTATTGTATTCTATTGTTATTTTTCTAATGAAGACAATTTTAGTTGTACGTTTGGTTAGTGATCATAACGCTTCAGGATTCTTGGAGAAAATTCTTCCACGACAGTTTATCACCATCCAACAATGCCTGATTGTTTTCACACCGATGTGCAGAATTTGAGCAGTCAGGCACTCGGTCATATTTTCATTTTCTATGTGTTCGTCACAATATCAATGGCGAGTTTCATTTTGCCGTCAAAGCTGGGGTTCTATAGGGACTCACCCAACGGCTGGTCGTACAGTGTCCCGAAAAAACTAAATGTTTGATTTGGCCCATAACGATTTTTAAGAAGACACCGTATTTACGCATCAAAAAACGGGCACCTTTTTTTAAAGGCTCCGGAGCAACGTATATTAAAATTGCGGCTTCTATTTATCACCTCCGTGGACTGGCAACTCGAATTTCAAAATCCTACGCAAATTTCAAATGACCAAAAATCGTGTACAGTGTGGACAGATGTTTCTTTAGTACTAATTTTGGATTCTACGCAGTTTTCGGGACTTCAAATAGCGAAAAGACGTTGTATGTCCTTCATGTGAATAATATTACGAATCTCGTGGATTCTAAAGAAGTTTTCATTGTGATGGGGAAACGTAAAAATGGAAGTTTCTTCTTCGTGACATGTTGGTTTCGAATTTCTGAATATCCCAATCTCCATTTTCCCCATTTACGATCGTGGATGAATTCAAGGCTTATTCTTCTCATTTTTTTCCCCTTGGCATGCAGAACCTCTCATTTTAAAGCAGTAAACTAGAGTGCCAAGTACCAACCTACAACATTGATTTCAATCTTGAGGTACCTTATTACTACCAAGCGCTACAGGTCGAGGTGGTCTTTGGCTTCGCGTCTCTAGAAATACCTACTTATCAATAAAAATCCAAGACCACCTTCTTCTCTTGGTCAAGATGACCTCAGAAAGAAACTCGATATCACCAAACCATGTGAGATTATGAATCAGATGCTTACTATGATAGGTGGTATTAGGCTGATGATTTACCGTTTGTCTCACCACTTTGTTAATAATGTGTTTTCGGTTGAAAATCTAAGCCTTTATTTTGAACAAGTAAATGCTTGGGCTACAGCCAAATTTTCCTCTAAACAGATTTGGTATCATCCTTCTATTCTCATGCTGAATTGAACGGCGCACTCCGTTCGGCGTTTGGAGTGGACGGGTACGAGCTAGAGGCCAATTTGTTTTTTAAATCTACCTTTAGCTTCCTCCTACTTCCACGCTTGCCCCCATGTGCAAAATAGTATATCAGGTATTTCATGTTGTATATAGTGAGAATGGTATAGAATTAGTTGAACAATGCAATTGTATGCCTATCATTCTGCCTGTAAGGTGAGAACTGTGTTGCCATTGTTGCCATTTTCATTTAACTTTGACTTCCCCACAAACCCATGCAGCTTGTACCTATGTACCTACTATTTCAATTTTTTTAAATTTTTTTAATGTATGTATGATCAGGATCCATACGGTGAAATGGAAACGTCACCATAAATCAAAATTGGCTGCTATAAGGTAGTTTTCCTTGAAAGTGCTGCCTCAAAACTATTAATTCACCCAGTCAGCCAGGAAGACCAAATTGCTGCACCAATAATTTATTAATTTATTTTTTAAATATTATGTTCACTTTAATATTGTTAGACATCCTAAATATTTCATTAGAAGATCCCTTTTATGAATAATTTTTTGGAGTTCACAAACAAACGTATTTTCTTATTTTGGCCACATGTTCTGAGAGATTACGCATATCCTCCATCTCATATTTCAGTTCAAGTCATAGTCTACCTACTTGTATTATACTTCTAGAAACTACATAATTCGTTAGTTTGTTAAAATTAGCTTCTTCGTAAGTACTGATTCATGTTATGATCTCCTTGGACAGAATTTATTATTATCACCCATTTAATTGGATAAAAAACTAAACTTGGTATATCTGATGGGTGTACTACGAGTATAAAACCTGTCAGTTACCAGCGGCTAATATCAGATTGCACTACGTATAAAATGAAAAATCGTGAACTGATCATGACGCTTATCATTGTTATTTTTCATCTCATATGCATTGTTATTTACATGCCGAACAGCCACTATAGAATCATCATCATGTATCTGTTATCAATTATTATCACAAGATTCTCTGAAATAGTAATATCTGTGATAATTTGGTTATTGCCATTAACGTCTGAATGCAGTTAGGGATCTTCTACCGTTGTACCGCTTTTTCCAATGGGTAAATATTCATGATTCTTATAAAAATGGATCAGTCTTTTTAAGAATGTTTCTTCAGTTTTTATGTAGTCATACAAGTTGAAGGCCGAGACAATTCAAGTTTAAAAAAAAATATATTGTCGCATTCAAAATTGTATTGCAGTTCAAACTCGTTCCAAAAATGCGCATGAGATCTCAAAACCATTTAATTTGACTGTTTGAATACTTAATCAATAGGTATTAAAACTGAGGAGATCAGATAGATATAAAGAAAATCAATCGCAATAGGTAGGTACCGAACGGAAATTAATTGATTCTCAAAGATCGCTTTTCGTTCAATCCCTGTGCAACTTGAGCCATTTTGGTTCAGAATCGATACTTGTTGAAAAATTTACTTATTCGAATGAAGTACACTCCTTTCACTTCTTCAAATCATGATATAACAAGTTTTCGATTATTTAAAAAACAGACAAATTTCAATTTCAATTTTAAGAAGCATTTAAGATTAAGACGTTGTTGAGTAGAATAAACTAGTTATTTTTGTATACTATTTCAAGAGTTTTTTAGTCCCACCTTTAATATTTTCATTTTAGAAGCCGCTGTGTTCTATAAACTTTGGCGGTGTTGAGTAGATACGGACTGATTCGCCTTTCGTGTTAATGAAATCAAAGTAACTCGCATCACAACAATCAGCCTTCATCCGTTCGACATTTTGAATTTGTTGGTTTGTAGAAACCTACGGATAATTTTGTGGGTGGATTGATGCCCTTTTGGTTTGCCTATAAATACCCTCATAATTACATTTATGTCTTATTGATTGTTTAATTTAGGGGTTACCAGATGGTTCGCTGATTATCATTTCCTTTAGGAATGTGATCCTAAATCCCTTCATTGTTATCGAACATTTTTTGTACCTTCATTTATGCGTTATCATATATCGTAGGTAAATAATATGGGACACCCAGTTTCTTCGTTGGTTAACTGAGTTGGACATGATAGGCACTCGTTTTGAGGCTGTGGGGAGGCACTGTGCCCTTTCTGGGCGAGATGACGATGGATCGTGCGTTGCTTGGGACGCCGTTTGAAGACGCGAAGTATTGAGGGCTATACTTACGTGGGTCTGAGGGGATGCGGACCGGGCGGAAGCGCTTGGGCCACTGAAGTCAGAAGCTCGTGCTGTCTCCCTCACCTGTTGTTCCGCCCCCACTACTGCCTCCGGCCGCCCCACATTCGCCCAAAACGGCCATTCCGCGGACAAAAGTCTGGTTAGTGCATTATTACTCGTAGGTACTCGTACTATTCGATAGTCTTCGTCGTCAGTTTAGCAATTTTTCGAAGAAAATAAGTTATACAAATCCACTTAGAAATTACAGGGTACTTGTTGTTGGTGCTTACGTAGCTACTGACATTCCGATCAAAATTTCATACGGAATTTTGATGGTCCCCTTGGGGACCATCGGGACCCAATCAGCGTGATTCCTGGAAATGTCAGCAAAATCAGTCGAACAGAACGGAGTTATACAAGTACCAGGAATTCTATACAGTTTCAGGAATACAACATTTTAGGAATTTTATGAAGGTTACGATCGAATTTCGATGAAATCCATATGGGACCATCTGTGGACTAACCCGCACGTACCATCGTTTGGATTGTTAATTGATAAGATATGGAGGGGTTACGAGGAATGGGTACAGATCGACAGACTGCCAGACAGGCACGGCACGAAATTCGTTCCTTGATGTTTGAAACGCAAAATGTTAGTGGAAATTTTGATTTTGGAAGACATACAGCTTTTCCGACACTCGCATGAATACAAGGCGTATATCACTACATTCGGAGTGTGGATGCGAAAATTAGTCAACACAATGCATGGGTATGAAAATGATACTTATTGAATACTACTACTCCTTAAACTTTTCCTTGAAGTTTCGCTAAGATGGGGAAAAAAAATTATAAAAATACTCGTACTTAGGTGAAATATTGCTCGAAGCTACACAGTTTTTCATGTATTTTATGGATTTCAAATTAGATGATCCATCACTCAAGCCCATCGTGAAAGACGTGTGTTTTCCTCGCATCCTAGACATCCCACTTCGAAATCGGGAATCACCGTCTATCCGAAGAAAACAACTTTTGTCATTAAGGTTCGGTCAGAATTCCTATTTACAGGAAACATCCTTCCATTGCAGGGTAAGCCCACTAGACGGTGTGTTATACATATATATTATATCCGTACCTAGTGAAGTTGTACAGAAGAGTTTCCATAAGATTTTTAGATACATAGCTAGTTCGGATCGATTACACATCAAGACCCCCTGAAATCTGAGGAAAATTACAGTATCGCCATCCAGTACTGAACCAGCAAGTGATGACGGATTCCTTTGGAAGTTTGGTAATTTTACTTCTTATACTAGCGGAAACAGCCCTTTAGATTTAATATATTCGAAGTGGGTTTCTCTGCTCGAACTGTGTCATATTAGCATTCGTACAAATGGCCTCAGGTGCTCATAGAATTGGCTCGTTTGAACTCAGGTCTGACTCTTTCAGACCTTCCACCACGTTTGCGTGTCACTCCGCAAAGTGGTGGCTGCAGTCAACGAGGTAGTATTACGCTGAGTGCAATTAATAATGTGGTTAGACCTTTGGCTTGTTGACCATTCCGAAATAGAACATGTATATTAACATAAACAATAGGGTTACCACCTGTCACAACAAACAACAACTTAAGCACTCCTAAATCTACAACGGCTAATAAGATGAATACAACACTAATGAAAGAAAACTAAACCTTTTAGAACGCAACGGGAACTACTATATTGTCAAAATCGGTATAAGAGTCACTTTTCTCACAAGTCAATGCACTACCACTCATATTGCAATCAACGAACGAACTCCTAATTTCCTTTAACATCTCAACTTTTCAACTCGGTCGATTGTCTTTTGTCTCAATTGATATCCAGGTGTTTTCAATAACCGACCATACCTTTCCTGGAGGCGCTTTCGTGACATGTAGTAGGTACGTATTTTGGTTCTTGTCGCCTACATCCTCCCCCCAAGTTATCCAGGGCGGTACCGGATAACTTCTGAAGCTTATGGCGACGGTGTCAGCTGCTCTCGGCTGGCTCTTGCGCCTCTAGAAGCGGGTACAGCCGCTGTACAGGCCGCAACTGTTCTCCCGATGCTGTCCGAACTCGTACGAGCCGGGTAGTTCCGTCTGCACCTGGAAGAAGTTTAACAACTTTACCTAGAGGCCAATATATTATCTTAAGGTTGTCATTTTCAACTAGCACCACATCACCAACACTTATTGTCTTCATTGTGTCCTTAGCCCTCATAGCTAACTGCCCCAAATACTCGGACCGAAACCTTTTCCGAAGCTCCTCCTTCAATCTTCGGCGGTATCCTAATCTCTTGGTTAGATCCCCTGTTTCCAAAACATCGCACTCAGGTACCCCTGCTTCCTGAACCTCTTGAATAAACATCGCAGGTGTAATAGATATCGGCTCCGCTGCGTCATTCGAGACATATGTGAGAGGACGGGCATTCAAAATTCTCTCACAGTCACATAAGATGGTCTCCATTTCTGGATAGCTCAACGTCGCTCTCTTCAATACCTTTCTTAACAACTTCTTCAACAACCCTATCATCCTTTCCCACCAACCTCCCCACCATGCACCTGTCGGAGGGATAAATTTCCAGGTTATCCTTTCTGTGCTACAATATTCTTGTACCTGGTCCCAATTTACCTGCCGCAGAGCACTCTCTGCTCCCTTGAAATGTATCCCATTATCACAGAAGATATTCTTTGGTCGCCCTCTCCTCGAAACGAATCTACGGAACGCCAATAAAAACTCATCTGTGGGTAATGCCGTAACCAACTCCAAATGTATGGCTCTGACAACTCCGCATGTAAACAGACAAATCCAGACCTTCTTGTTGCCTTTCAAGAAAATGGGTCCTGCCAAGTCCACTTCGAAAGCTGCTGCATCCCTAACTCGGTCTGTGCAAAGAGGAGGAGATGGCTGCTGGATCCTTTGTACATCTTGCCTTCTGCAGGTTACACAACGTGAAATAACCGTTCTGACAGTCCTTCGACCTCCTAATATCCAAAACCGTTCTCTTAACATCGCCAGAAGCCCCTGTGCTCCTACGTGACACTCTTTCTCGTGAAATCTTCGGATAAGGAGGTCGACCGCAGGATGATTTCTAGGCAAAACGATGGGGAACCTAAAATCGTAGCTGTCTGGTCTATATGAAATCTTCGTCTTCAACCTAATTACTCCATTGTAATCCTCAAACGGTCTCAAACTCGAAATGCTTTGATCCCTAACTCCATTGAAACTATTTGCCTGAATACATTTCATCACTCGAAGTTCTGCCTCTACTATATCGTCAATGGAAAGCGGTCCTCGCCGGGTAACTAACCATTCACTGCTGCGCGCTCTTGAATTGCGAACGAACCTATACATCCACCCTACCATTCGAATTATCTTTTCGAAATTCGAAAAGTACCTATCGTACCAATACTTTGCCAATGGCTCCTTTTTACTATTCAGAAGCGAAATAGTACTCTTGCTTTTCTCGCTATCGATGGCCTGTTCATCGTAAGAAACGTCAGAAGACTCCCATGATGTGCTTAAGTTGTTGTTTGTTGTGACACGTGGCGCCCAACGTGGGGCTCGAGGAACATTGAAGGTCACCGAAGCACATCCTTTATCAAGAAGATGAACACGCTTTTGAGAAGAAAACGCGAGGTTTCCCGGATCGCGTTCAACCGGCAGGCGGAGGCTCTGCGTGCACTCCTAGAAACAGAGGTCCGCGACATTCAGCAGATCAAGGTCGGTTGGAGGAACATCTTGGAAGATGCCTGGAATGATCTCAATGGGAAAAGCAGCGAAGTCCTGGAACAGATGTTTGTCGAAGACTTAACCATAGAGGAAACAGGCGGTGAGGTAGTAAGTACGGAAGCCTACCGAAGTAAGTACGAGAACCTCAAATATCTAGTTTTAGAGATGGAGCGAGACCGTGAAAGTAGAAGTTCGTATAAGAGTCAGGAGAATACTAGAGTACATAGGAAGTTGAAGTTACCAAAGATAGAGTTGAGAAGGATTTCTGGCGATCTCAAGGAATGGTTACACTTCTGGAGCCAGTTCAAAAGAATTCACGAGGATGAGACGCTAGACTCTGATGATAAATATAATGTCCTCTTGCAGTCCACCGAACCAGGTTCGCGAGCGAGGAGCATTGTTTAAAGTTACCATCCCTCGGATGAGAACTATGTTAAAGTAGTTGAAGCGCTTAAGGCCAGGTTCGGTAGGGAAGACATGCTGATAGAAGTTTACATCAGGGACGTGTTAGGGCTTGTCATCCAGAACAATAAGCCCAACCCACTTTCGCTAGTTAATCTCTATGACAAATTGGAAAGCTATTTAAGGTCACTTGATACTTTGGGGGTCACCTCAGGCAAGTGCGCATGCATTTCATGCCCGATGTTGGAGTCCTGCATGCCAGAGGAATTTTTACGTGCCTGGCAACGAAATTCATCGGCTGATGATGGTGGAGATCCTACTAAGCGGCTAGAAAATCTTATGTCGTTCATGAAGTCCGAGGTAGAACATGAAGAAAGAATCTCTTTGGCTAGGTATGGGTTTAGTGGCAAAACTCCGAAGAATAATTCCAAGCAGACGGAGTCTACGTCCAAGATAGAGGAAAAAAGCCCAGCGACTGCTGCCGCTCTTGTAGCCATTCCCATACAATCCCTATGCATTTTTTGTGGAGGAAAACATCCTAGTGTAGACTGCTTGAAGGCTAGGGATATGACAGTAGGGGAAAAGAATCAGATAATTAAAGACAAGAATTGTTGTTTCTTGTGCATGAAGGCCAATCATGTAGCAAGGCGTTGTAGGTCAAAACCGAAATGTTCTGTTTGCGAGAAGAGACATGCCGCTGTTTTTGTAGACAGGTTCAACGGAATACCGAGCCTGAGCGACGAGTACCTACCGCCTCAGCAGCGACCGCGAAGCAGGAACAGGTTTTGGCGAACCTCACAAGTGAAGCTGGAGTGCTCCTACCTACACTCGCCATGACTCTTGGAGGAAGAACGTCGAGGAGACTGCGAGCCATCGTAGACACAGGGTCACAGCGATCGTACATCCTGAAGTCAGTGGCAGACGCTGTGGGACTGGAGCCAGTGTGAAAGGAAGTAATCATCCATTCATTGTTCGGAGGGCAGAAGTCTGGTAGCTGCGACCACCAGGTATACCGTATCAACCTAGCTAGCTTAAATGAAGATTACCTATGCACTTTTGAAGTTCTTGACCAGGATACTATTTGTGATAGTTTGCCTCATGTTTCCGCACAAACTCAAGGGTTGCAGGAATTCAGAGAGAAAGGTATTCATTTCTCTGACGTTGGAAGAGGGGCTAGTTCGGTGCAGCTGTTGATCGGGGCGGACGTAGCAGGCAAACTATACACAGGCAACATAGAAGCGTTATCCGGGGATCTTGTAGCAGTGCATACCAGATTAGGCTGGACGGTGATGGGTCGTACACCGTCCTACAACTGTCATCGTAGGGAAAGCATGGCCATGATCGTTACGAGCATGTTAGCTAACGAAATGAATGTAGCAGATCTCTGGAGGTTAGAAACGTTGGGGATCACTGATTCAGCTGACGACAAATCGAAAGCAGAGAAGCAATTAGATGTAGCTAAGAAGTTTACCGAAACAATTAGAACAGATGCAGAGGGGCGGTATGAAGTAGAGCTTCCTTGGAAGGAAAGAAACCCTCTGTTACCTAGCCATTACGACTTGGCATTGAATAGTTTGAATTCCACGGTACAGAAGTTGAATAGGGATGGGTATTATGACGAGTATGCCCAAGTTTTTCAAGAATGGATTGAAGAAGGGGTGATTGAAAGGGTGCCTGATGATGAAGTAGATAAAGATGAGTTGTGCCATTATCTTCCCCGAAGGCATGTAGTTAAGGAGAGTAGAGGGACTACTAAGATTCGTCCAGTGTTTGACGCTTCAGTTCATCGAAAGCACGCTCCCTCCCTTAATGATTGTTTGGAGACCGGTATAAATTTAATAGAACCCTCATTGCTACATAAGTTTCGAATGAAGAAGTTAGGGGTGGTTGCAGATATCAGGAGAGCTTTTTTGCAAATAGGGCTGAAGGAGGAAGATCGCGATTTCTTGCGATTTCTGTGGAGGGACAAGGATGGGAAGTTAACTGTTTATCGACACCGCAGAGTAGTTTTTGGAGTAGTGTCTAGCCCATTCTTGTTACACGCAATCATTCAGCACCACTTGAATAAAATCAAGAGAGAATGTGAGGAACAAGCAGTTCCTAACTACTCGAACACCACTTTAGATATTCTGCAGAACAATTTTTATATGGACAACCTGATTTCCAGTTTTCAGGAAGAAGTAGAGTTAAACGACTTCAGGAAAGAGGCCATCGCCGTCATGGGCGACGAAATCCGATCTGCGATACTGGGAATATACAGGACAGAAAGCGGAAAGTGACACGACTAAGGTATTGGGGCTCGTGTGGGATCGGCAGTTGGACACTCTTCAAGTAAGTGTTGATTGCGTTAAAGGTATAGATCCAGATGCGATTACCAAGCGTAAAATCCTTTCCGCTGTTCATAAAGTATTTGATCCGTTGGGGTTTGTTTGTCCAGTTACAATCCAGCCGAAGTCCTCTTTGGCAGGACAAAGCAGGTTGGGATGACGAGGTAGGCGAAGATAGTCGCATAAAATTTATGGAATGGGTGAAGGAGTTACCCGCGGTAGCTGACATCAGTATTCCACGTTGGATATCTGGGGTTGAGGGGTCAGCTAGGTGGAGTATTCATACGTTTTGTGATGCTAGTGAGCCAGCTTATGCTGCAGCTGTGTTCCTCAGGGTGGAAACTGAGTTCGAGGTGAAGGTCCAGCTCATACAAGCTAAAAGTTGAGTTTCTCCATTGAAGAAGGTCTCGATTCCAAGGCTTGAGTTGTTAGCAGCGCTTATAAGGGCGCGTTTACATGCTTCATTGGTTAAATTTTTTCCGGATGATTGTCAGTCATATTTTTGGACGGATTCGACGACGGTACTAGCATGGATTCAGCGAGGGGACAAATGGGCTACTTTTGTTTGGAATAGGGCTGCAGAGATTCGTAAGTTAACGAGGCAGGAGCAGTGGCGTCATATTCCAGGGGCCATGAATCCAGCCGATCTTCCGCCCCGAGGGTGCTCAGGCAGGAAGCTTCTTCTCTCTCACTGGTGGGAAGGCCCCGGGTGGTTGAGGGAGGCTATGGATTCATGGGAGTCTTCTGACGATTGGTGAAGGAAGTCGAGGAAGAAGATGAGGAGGCAAAAGAAGAAAAAAATCCCAGGAGCCGCCATCCAGCAGGAGTCGCTATGAGGAAGGATCAAGGCGGGAAGAACCTATTCGCTCGAGGAGAGATGAACCACCAACAAGACCAAATGAATCGGTTCGCTACGTTGAAAGGGATTCTGCCCCCAGTAGTTCGAGCTCAGCCTTCCGTTCCACTCGGGAAGACCGAGGCGATCGCGAGCGTGACAGGAGGGACCGCGACGAACCTCACAGGAAATCTGAGTCTTCGAGGATGCATAGGGCGCCACGTGTCACAACAAACAACAACTTAAGCACTCCTAAATCTACAACGGCTAATGAGATGAATAGAACACTATGAAAGAAGACTAAACCTTATAGAACGCAACGGGAACTACTATATTGTCAAAATCGGTATAAGAGTCACTTTTCTCACAAGTCAATCAATGCACTACCACTCATATTGCAATCAACGAACGAACTCCTAATTCCCTTTAAACATCTCAACTTTTCAACTCAGTCGATTGTCTTTTGTCTCAATTGATATCCAGGTGTTTTCAATAACCGACCATACTTTTCCTGGAGGCGCTTTCGTGACATGTAGTAGGTACGTATTTTGGTTCTTGTCGCCAACACCACCCACCCTTCAGCGTCATATCCAATGCGCTGGAAGATTCTGTCAATGACCCAGCAAATTTTCAAAGGGCTACTTGCGTTATTCGAAGTCATGAGTGGCGAGAAAATAATGTCCGGAGATAAGTATTTTCATACCTTTGGCACAATGTATACCAGCAGGAGCGTATTTCGCCTGTCAAATGAGCAATGACGCGACTGACGAGTGTGTCTCGTCCACCAAAGCACTACGCAAATAAAAATGACGTTGGTGAACATTCAGCGGCCCATTGTTATACTCCATAGTCTGAAAAAAATCACCTAAGTATTGCTTAGCTTAGACTTACTTAATGTCACCCGAAAATTTCGCAAATTTAATGTTAGGTAACTAAATCGCATTTCTGTCCCCTATTCCTATACTAGTGTCTGGATGCATACTTGAACGATTAGCCACCTCATTTTCTGGAGGGAGAAGACTGTAAACTATGATCTTCGCATTACAATATTCAGCCTCTTATTTACCTACCTAAGATCTCAAGTTTTTTTTTTTCCATTATGCGAAGACGATTTTCTGAATGGTATTAGGCAATCTGGCTGAATTGACGATCGGGATAGAGAGGTGCGTAAACCAAGTGTTACGTTCTAGAAGTAAGTTTTAGCGTTTTCAAGACTTGCGTTGTCCATCAACATAACTATACGAAAGATACGTGTCACGCATCTGATTGCTACGTACCTACTACGTAACCAGATAAATAAACTTCCTCGCGGATAACCAAATTCGATCTCCATGGCTACGCTATCGCGTCACCCCGACTTCTGTAGAAGGAGCCGGCCTTGGGAAGGTTTTCCACCGTTTGCTTCCGCTTTATTTTGCGTTCTGCTTAGGTATATTTGGTTCGTTGTTTTTGGTTCGTTGTTTTTGAGTTCTAAGTAGTGAATTTGTTTTCGAAATTATCAAAAGCATGTGTTTGGAAAGCGACAGTCCAAATTTCCCCGTACTACGAGTCAGTTCGGTTTTTACTAGCCTTCTCTCAACTTCTTTTGCGTTTTGTGTCACGTTACAAATTATTTGTAAAATAATAATATTTTATATATGACATCAGATATTTTGGATTAGATTATTTACAGTAGACTGTTGAAGGTCCACCTTCGCCTTCAAAGTGGTGGCCCCGACGTGATCCAAATTAAACAAAATTCTCTACCATGGCGCATCAAGGTTTACCATTCCCGGTTCAAAACGACACAGGAGCGTCAGTACTGAGGCTCAGTGCATCGGGAGGGTGGCATTCGTCGTAGCTAACGTTGACAAGCCTATTGTGGGTGCCGATTTTCTAAAACCTTTCGGACTCCTGGTGGATTTGAAAGGGCGCCCACTGGTTGACAGCCTCACGTCTCCCAACACTACAGCCACTCTCTGAGGTATATCTGATCCCTCTATTTCCACTGTTTCACTCGTCTGTACCGCAAACTTCTCTCCACATATAGTGACATAATCCAGCGAATCCAGCTACTGCAGGCAAAGTTGTTCCCAAGGACTCTGTGACACATCGCATCACAAATGTTGGTCCACCTGTTGGCTGCTAAACCTCGTCGCATAGGTATCGCCAGACAAAGAAGCTATTGTATGAAGCGAATTCACCTAAATGATGGAGCAGGATATTTGTCGTCCTTGTCAGGGCCGGTTTCACCAAGGTGGACCATCCAGAGATTATTCTCGGCCGATTTTTAAGCTATCGATTCTGATAAAATACAGTTTCATGAACGCCTAATCTTGGAATAACTCGCGCTATTTGAATACCTCTGTAGTCAAATTGAAATGGAAGCACAATTTGACTCCGGCAGTAGGGAAGTGGAACTTGACTCTGACAGTTGGAGGGAACGCAGAAACGGGCCATCTACGCATATTCTGCTCTGTGACTAAGGGTTGCAGTGCGCGAAGTGGGGATGATTGACCTGGACATTTGATTTGACTGAGATTCGGACCTGGAATGTATTTGATAGAACCGAGACGGGAGGAGCCCGGGTTTTCATGATTATAGCCACGACATGCGTAATCTGCCAGACAGTACGAGTTGGCCCCATACTGCGTGTTGAACCCAATCCTGCCACGAGCTATATTCCTGTTCCAGACGAAACCATTTCGCCTGGGTTGGACGGACTGCAGCAAAGGACGAAGAACGAGCTCGACGAGAGGCCCAGCCGAGAAGAGAGAAGCTGCCAAAAGCCCTAGCCACCACATCTTCCAGGAGAAGTAGGACCTAAAAGTATCTTATCTTTGATCATCACTTTTGCGACATTTTGTCGTGTACCAGTGCCCTTCAAGCATCTTACATTCCGAGACATCTAGTCAGACGTAACAACGGAGTTGTTCCGATCTGTTCCAGAACCTCCACTCGACTTCTCTTAATATTGAGCCTTGTCCCCAAAAGTGGCCCCAAGTTCACCACTTGACCCCCAATCGCACCCATCTTTGAACCCAAGTTGACCCCATCCCAAACTGATCCCGCCACTCTGGTGCCATATCTTCAACTACCGATTTCCTCAAATTCAGCCTCATTCTTGTATTCAATCTATCATATTGATTTCCGCTTTGCCATTCTAGTAGAATCCCAATTCATTTCATTTCTTAACACACTTTTGTATCAAGTCCTTTCGAACCACCTGACACGTGGCCCCTTTCCCTGTAATGCTTACACTATATTGTTTAATTAATTACCTACTTACGTTGTTCAAGTTGCTCTATTCGAATCCTTCTCCAGGTATCGTAGAATCACAAATTTAGTCAGCCAGCAGGCATTAGCTTTTGTTAGAATTTCAGCCTTAGTTCTTCAGCCTTACAGTGACCTAAACATATTTCAGAACTGTGCAAAATTGACTCCAGGGCCGATTGCCTAACTACAAAATTCAGGTAATAATAATATGTGTTGGATTCCACCCAAATAGTTGTAGCCCACCAGCTTTGCCATCCACACTAATAGCGGCAACTAGGGAATGCAACAACATTACACCTTCTTTAGGTAGTTTATACCTCTGATCTAAGGTTGATGTCAAGTTCTCCCCGAGGTCATCGCCATTTTTAAAAACTTTTTTGTGTGTTTCTACGTATACTCATAATCATTTTCATCAAACATTTTTTGCGATGAATTGTTTCATTCAAGTGCTTGAGTCATCCTCATCGTTAGATTTCAACGAACTTACGGAAGTGGCTGTGCCAAGACGGTGGATAATAGGCGAAAGGGTCGACAATTTCCAGAAATTGGACGATGGCGATTTTGGTTTATTATTATGTGAATAATGCACCTGTGTAATCGCTCAGCGAACAATTTTTAGAACACCCTCTCAAAATTTTTTCTTTTAGGTGCGTAGTTTCCAAAAATGCAACGTCCTTCCGCCGTACGCCGTCCGCTGTATCACGTATACCGGCTTCATTTTCGGTCTAAAAAATTCGTTCGTTCGCACACATGCTCCTTTTGGGCCCTAGTTGTGTCCCGAAACTTCGCAGCCAGATCGGCATATATCCACGGGTGTTATGAGTGAAAACGGGTATAAAAATAGGTACTTTTTAGTTTATTATTCTGTGAATAATAATAAAACCTATGTAATCGCTCTGCAAAAAATTTTCATAACACCCCGTACAAATTTTTTCTTTTACGTTTCAAGGTGTGTAGATTCCAAGAACCCTGCAGTCACATGGGTTTATTATTCTATTGGACACACCTACAGACATGTTGGCTCTTCATTTATTGTTTCTTTCATGTGAAATAATTGAAATAGCTGTTTCTGATGGTTTCCACAAATTTTGGCCCCCAAAACATAAATTAGGTACGGTCCTTTTTTTTCTAATTATCTTTGTTCATTGGTAGTGCCACCTAATCGTCTTGATCCACGTGTTGACACTTTTTCTGGTGTCATTATACAAAATGATGGTGATTTCGGACGATTTCCAAGGTTTTTGACTCATAAAAAATCAATTTTGGGAGCTGAACATTTGGCAGAACCTCTATGTTCCACTCAAAATCGACTTCATATTCGGTCTTCTCGTCCCCTAAAACACGGGAAACGATACCTCAAAAGCGCATGTTACTAAAACGCAAAAAGTACCTATTGGTTTATTATTTTCAATAATGAACCATTGGAATCGAGCATGAAAAAGAAATTCTTACCCCCCCCCCCTCAAAATTTGATGGTTTACGTTTCATGGTATGTAGAATCCAAACTGCAATAAAAATATTTCTGTCTGTTCACCGTACGCCGTACGGGCCACTTTTCTTAGTTACCATGAATCAAAATTGATGAAATTCGGGTTATAGGTTCCGTTCGGGGTCTAGTTGGTCCTCGAAGCTCGACTTTTTTTATACACATTTTCACTCATAACACCCTAGGGTATATTCCGATCGGGCTGCAAAGTTTTGGGACACAAATAGGGCAAGGGTGTTGGAGAAGGTGACTTGTTAGCTGGTGGTGGAGTTTTGAGGGTGGGCTGCATAGGTTTTGGTGGAATGGCGGCAGGTGTATGGCGTGGGGGGGTCGGTTGAGGGTGGCGGAGGCGAAAATAAGACTCTCTTAACCGCTGTTCAGGTGACAGGGGAGGATGGTGAAGGTGGTGGGGCCGTTCCACTGGTGGTGCAGGGAGGGGAGGCACCCACCAGATTGACCGGCAGACATTGTCATTCCCTGGGCGGCGAAGGGGAAGTCACATGGGGACCGACATTTGGGGGCCTGAGCCCCAAAGGTGACATGGTACCAGCAACGGGAGGGGTGGCCATCCGGCTGTTGAGTTTCATGAGGGGGTCGTTCAGAGTAGCGGTGGGGAGGAGTTGTTGGCCGTTCGGGTGGTCGGCTCCTGCGCTTGCAGGAAGGACTGCGATGTCCAGTGGAAAAAACAGAGCTGGAGCGGGGTTGGTGGCTGGATGAAGGCCAGACCTCGTGGACGGGATAGGAAGCGCTGATGATGTGTATCGTGTCGGCGAGACAGAGGAGGGCTTCATCATCCCTGTCTGGGTGGGCGGCGAGGGACAGCTAGATTTTGGGGTGGGATTGCATGTAGCCAGAAGGTCCGGGTGATGACTGAGGTGAGGACGTCTTGCAGCAGGTGTTGGAGCCAGTGAAAGACGTGGCTGGGTTTGAGGTCCACCAGATGTTCTAGTTGGGAGTGGGCGGTGATTCTAGGGATCTTGGTGGGCTGATACAGGGTGATGAGGCAGGCCCTGGAGGTTGACATAGGCAGCGGAGCTGTCCACTGTCCTGCAGTAGCGTGTCTTCTGTGCTCAGACGATGGAGGCGGAGAACCCAGCATCGAGTTAGAAGAAGCAGAGGGTGGAGCCGTGGGTGTAGAAGGGCAGCAGCGTGAGCGGGATGGTGTGGAGGTGGTGATGACGTCAGTGCTGGGGAGTTGCAGTTCGCCTTGCATTTTTGGCTAGAAAGTCGGGTTAACCCGTTCAGTGCGCCTCCCGAGACCCCCTCGGAAAACCGTGATCCTCAGGAGTGCGCCCCCGAGAACCCCTCGGCGGAACGTAGCCCGATTCCTCTCGAGGGGAAATGCTGCGGGGAAATTCCTTCGACACATGTGGGTCGGAGGGGGGCCCCCGTCTCTTCTACACGATGTCTCCTTTTTGGAAAAAATCATGAAAAATATTTTTCATGGACAATTGCAAAAACATACAGTATAAAATTTTTAAAAAATTTTTTAAATTTTTGGTTTATTATTTTCAATAATGAACCATTGGAATCGAGCATGAAAAAAAAAAGTCTTACCCCCCCTCAAAATTTGATGGTTTACGTTTCAAGGTATGTAGAATCCAAAACTGCAATAAAAATATTTCTGTCTGTCCGCCGTACGCCGTACGCCGTACACCGTACGCCGTACGCCGTACGCCGTACGGGCCACTTTTCTTAGTTACCATGAAAAAAAATTGATGAAATTCGGGTTATAGGTTCCGTTCGGCGTCTAGTTGGTCCTCGAAGCTCGACGTTACTGTGAGTCATCTCTAAGGGGTTCAAAATAGGGGTTGAAATTTTCAAAACGCCTATACCATTTTTTTACGTAAATATTTTTACGGTTTTAAATAATTCTTGAACTTGCGAGTTTTTTAAGACCATCCGGAGCATCGTACGTCCAGCCGTTCGTTCACAGTCAGGCCCCGAAGTTTGCACCGACAGGCATTTTCGACTCCAGTGTGAATGAAATTGTATACAATTCAAACCAAATCTCGTAACCAGAGACGCGCCCACAATAGGAATTTGTGAATACGGCCAATCATTGGTAGGGATCACCTGATTATATTGGCGGAGTATGAAGTCGAGTTGGTTGTTCTGTGATATTATTTAATTTGAAAAATGATGGCTCTTTTGGAGTTTGTTGGTAGGTAGTGAAACTTGAACAAACGTTGAAGTATTATTGATGGGTAAATTATTACTACGGTAAATCACTACTCAACGGTAAATTATTACACAACGGTTCATTATACCATCTACGTAGAAGGGGCTGGAGTTTGTTGGTAGGTACTTTTGCAACTTTTTTCACTCCTCATCAACAATTTCTTTTCAGAACTTCATTATGTGTGTTTCTTTTTGTTAGGTACTGTTTGTCATCGGCAGAATTATTTTAGCAACATTTAACTCGTGATTTAGGTAGGTACCTAGTAACGAGTACGGGGTTAGGTACTAACCTACGGAGGGTCTGCGATCTACATAATTATGCATAGAATAGTACATATTATATTATATAGACGGGTTATCTATACATAGAGCTGTGATCTGTAACAGAAGGGTATTCTATACAAAATAATAAACCGTTGTGCAGGGATTTGCAGCGTTTTTTCGTAGCACTAGCGAGCTCTTCGCGAAAATTCGGGCGCACTGAACGGGTTAACACTGTAGTGATGGCGAGATCGACGAAGGTGAGATTTTGGAAGGTGTGGTTGAGAAGTAGATGTCGGGTATGATAGAGCTAGTATCCAGATAGGTTTATCACCATATTAGCCAGGTCAGAAAGGTTTATCATCACGTTGGATACTAGAGGATGTGCCCAGAAAGGTTTATCACCACATTGGCTTGTGCCAGAAACGTTCATCACCACATTGGGATCTATCGTGAGAGAGAGGTTGAGGAGAAGGTAAGGTTAGCGAGACAGAAGGCATCGAGTTTGACTGAGATTGGTAGAATTGTGAGCTGGGCAAGGAGGGCGCCTTATCATGGCGCCTCTACCCTCCCCGGGTCCTCCGACAGCCGTTGAAAGCTGTTGGGGGATCGTTGGATGGAGAGCTACCTGGCTGGGTCCCTTGCATCACGTAGCTCGCCTTCTCCTAGTCTTTATTGGAAACAATCATATGTATGTGCAATGTGGAGTGGTATATTATAAGGATACCACGACAATTACCATATTATTCCATTACCATATTGGTAGTGTTTATTATTTATTAATGGCCCAGTCCATTTCTTCGCCTTCCATCACTCCCGTTGCATAAAAATCAAATATTTCAACCAACTCTTTGAAACTCATTTTCACAGGCCAACTAAACACCGCACGAAATATTTGTGTACGAAATGGAGTTGCAGCGAGGTCAAGAGTCAATAAAAACACGGTAAGGCTAACATTATGCCAGGAGTTACGTGAACGTGTAACTTTCTCACAGAACTCACGTTGGATTAGTTAGCATCCGAGTTTTTCCGATCGCCCTAGAATAGAGTAACGTTTTGGAGTTTGCATTTTTTGGAAAATGTGGCGACAACTCTCAATGAATTCGAACTTTGAAACTAGTTACCTCCATTCATTCAGTCATGATCTGCAGTATCTTTTTTTTTTATGGCGGAAGGCTCTCCTTTGGCGGTTATTGCTGCTTTATTCAATCTTTCTAAACGAACGAATTCACTTTAAAGACTAAATTTTAATCAAACCTTGATAGGACCCCTGACCTGTTACTAATTACAAAAATAAGAGCGTCTATAATTATGAAGGTTAGGTATTACGTAAGTACGCTATAACTCCAATAGGTGCCTAATCACTTTAAAAAATTCTATGAAGTCCAGTGGGTACCTAATGTTCGATTGCTATATAAATTGGATAACTCACGATCTTTCGAGATTGATGAGGCTGCCCGAGTATGTATATTGAGTTGATCGAGCAGATAATCCACTGAATAAATGGGTAGGTCATACCCCCTCCCCACCGGGTTTTTTTGGGTAGGTGGGTGGTCAATGGGTGTGATAGTCTTAATCTACACCTACCTTGCGTCGTTTTTCTGACCGCAAAACGGTTAGCACACTCTCATTTGAACTTCGTCCAACTATTTGAACTCCGAGTAGATAACACGAGTTCTACGGAAATATTCAGATTCAGCATAAACATGAGCAGCCCCTAAAATATTTCAAAGGCCAGCTACGCTCCATGCTGGGATAATTGTGCCGAAGTTCACAATATGACAATACTCAACTCCAGACTAATCACACTTTTGTGCGCGTGCGCAAAAACTGGAGAAGAGTGGAGAGAGTGGAAAACTGGTCCAATAAAACGTCTGGAGTGACATATATATATATATATATATATATATATATATATATATATATATATCCATTTATTTTTTTTGTGACATGTACATTATATATATTTAGCTATGCATATACATTTTTGTTAAAATCAAGAGATGAATTCAGGATGCTCTGAACGGATTTGCCTACGAAAACATTTCAAAAATGCATGTTCTGAAAATTTGGACCCATTGCAATAGGTTCATTTCCTTTGAAAATTCGCTGGAAGAATTATATTACCTATCGTATTATCTAGGTACGTACCAAAAATGATGTTGATAGAAAATTAGGCTTGTAACATGCTAATAAAATGTATGAATAACTATGCACCTAATTATTATTTTTGTGCGATAACTATAATTTAGGGACGACAATAAAACAAACCATCAAAACTGAGTGGCATTCATGGCTTCAAAGTCAAAACAAAAAAAACAGTGATTTTAACGGCCAACAAATTTATTGTTACAGGAACCTAAAACAATACTCATACATTATTAACAAGATTTGAGTACTTATCTAACCAAACCCACAATCTGTAGAGATCGCGCATCAAATATGGTACAAAACCAGGAATTTGAAATATGGAAAAACCAAATAAATGAAACAGCCTGCGAGGCGTGAGCCTAGGCAATACCCGCAGTTCTTTCTTGTATGCAAGGCGCGTCAGCGCCGCGGTCAGGGGCACAGAGACTCAACAACCAAAATGTTGGTTCGCTCCAGTTCACAAAAGTGTGATTAGTCTGTCATAGTGTATTGTCTGCCATAGTGTATTGTCTGTCATAGTGTATTGTCTGTCATAGTGTATTATGTCTGTCATTAGTGTATTGTCATATTGTGAACTTCGGCACAATTATCCCAGCATGGAGCGTAGCTGGCCTGTGAAATATTTTAGCATGTTTATGCTTAATCTGAATATTTCCGTGGAACTCGTGTTATCTACTCGGAGTTCAAATAGTTCGACGAAGTTCAAATGAGAGTGTACTAACCGTTCTACGATCAGAAAAATTCGGCAAGGTAGGTGTAGATTGAGACTACCACACCCCTTGGGATGTGCCCTTGGGGGGGGGGGGGGGGGGGGGGGGGGGGGGTATGATCAACCCATGTAGTCAGTGGATTTTTTTGCTCCATCAACTCGGGCAGCCTCATCAATCTCGAAAGATCGTGAGTTATCCAATTTATATAGCAATCGAACATTAGGTACCCACTGGACTTCATAGAATTTTTTAAAGTAATTAGGTACCTACTGGAGTTATAGCGTACCTAACCGTCATAATTATAGTCGCTCATATCTATGTAATTAGTAACATATCATGGGTTGATTAAAATTTAGTTTTTAAAGTGAATTCGTTCGTTTGGAAAGATTGAAGAAAGTAGCAGTAACCGCCAATGGGGAGCCTTCCACCATAAAAAAAGCTAGGTACTGCAGATCATGTCTGAATGAATTGAGGTAACTAGTTACAAAGTTCGAATTAATTGAGAGTTGTCGCCACATTTTCCAAAAAACGCAACTCCAAAACGTTACTCTATTCTAGGGCGATCGGAAAAACTCGGATGCAAACTAATCCAACGCAAGTTCTGAGAGAAAGTTACACGTTCACGTAACTCCGGCCATAATGTTAGCCTTACCGTGTTTTTATTGACTCTCGACCTCGCTGCAACTCCGTTTCGTACAAAGATATTTCGTGTGGTGTTTAGTTGGCCTGTGAAAATGAGTAAGAAAGAGTTGGATGAAATATTTGATTTGTATGCAACGAAATGGACTGGGCCATTACTAAATAAACACTACTACTAATATGGTAATGGAATAACATGATAATAATTGTCGTGGTACCCTTATGACATACCACATTGTACATGTAAGATTGTTTCCAATAAATTCAAGGAGAAGGCAAGCTGCGCGGTGCAAGGGACTGAACTCCCTTGAACGATCCCCCAACGGCTTTCAACGGCTGTCGGAGGACCCGGGGAGGTAGAGGCGCCTTTATAAGGCGCCATCCTTGCCCAGCTCACCATTCTACATATCTCACTCGAACTCGATGCCTTCTCTCTCGCTAACCTTACCTTCTCCTTAACCTCTCTCTCACAAAAGATCCCAACGTGGTGATAAACCTTTCCGGTGCGAGCCAATGTGGTGATAAACATTTCTGGCGCATGCCAATGTGGTGATGAACATTTTCTGGGCACATCCTCTAGTATCGAACGTGGTGATAAACCTTTCTGGCCTGGCCAATGTGGTGATAAACCTCTCTGGATACTAGCTCTATCATACCCGACATCTCCTTCTCAACCTCACCTTCCAAAATCTCACCTTCCTCAATCTCGCCATCAGCACAGTGGTTACCTCGACGTTCTAGCCGAGAACGCAAGACGAACCGCAACTCCCCACCGCTGACATCATGACCACCTCCACAGCCGTCCCGCTCACGCTGCTGCCCTTCTACACCCATGACCCCACCATCTGCTACTTCAAACTCAATGCTGCGTTCTCCACCTGCAACGTCTGAGCACAGAAGACACGCTGCTTCTGGACAATCGCCCTACTCGCCTACGACATCCTCGTCCAGAGAGTGGACATCTCCGCTGCCTATGTCAACCTCCGGGCCTGCCTCATCACCCTGTATCAACCCTCCAAGATCGCTAGAATCACCACCCTCTTCCAAACACAACATCTGGGGGACCTCAAACCCAGCCACCTCTTTCGCTGGCTCCGACACCAGCTACAAGACGTCCTCACCTCAGTCATCACCTGGACCTTCTGGCTGCGTGCACTCCCACCCCAAACCTAGCTGTCCCTCGCCGCCAACCTAGACACGGATGATGAAGCCCTCCTCCGTCTCCCCGACACGATACACATCATCAGCACTTCCTCTCCCGTCCACGAGGTCCGGCCTTCATCCAGCCACCCAACCCGCTCCCGCTCTGTTTCTTCCACTGAACGCCGCAGTCCTTCCTTCGAGCCCAACAGCCGGCCTACAACGCCTCCCCACCACTGCTCTGAATGAACCCCTCCTAAAACCCAACAGCCGGATGGCCACCCCTCCCGTTGCTGGTACCATGTCACCTCTGCGGCTCAGGCCCCCAAATGCCGGTCCCCATGTGACTTCCCCTTCGCCACCCAGGGAATGACAATGTCTGCCGGTCAATCTGGTGGGTGCCTCCCCTCCCTGCTCCGCCAGTGAAACAGCCACACCACCTTCACCATCCTCCCATGTCGCCTCAACAGCGGTTAAGAGAGTCTCAAATTCGCCTCCCCCACTCGTAACCCCCCCCCCCCCCCCCTCTTAACCGGACCACCCACCACTCTTAACCCCCCCCCCCCCCCCAGGCCTGCCACCATTCCACGAAAACCTCTGAAGCTACCCTCAAAATCCCGCCATCAGCTAAGAAGTCCCCTTCTCCGACACCCTGCAACTGCTCCTTCCACTGCAAGTGCTCCAATCTACCCTTCCTCATCCAAACCGATGCAGCCATCTGGATCATCCCAAATAATATTCTCCACCACCGAGCCCCCTCGAACGGTCAGATACCCTACGGGGCAAATGGTGCCCATATCCCGTCCTACGGTTCTACCTCTCGAACGTCCATCTCAACGGCCACAACTATGAGTGGAACTTTACTGTCACCGACATAGAGAAGCCCACCTTGGGGGCCGATTTCCTGTCATATTTCGGCCTCCAAGTGGATATGAAGCATGCCCGCCTCATCGACCCTGCTTCAAAAAAACCAATTGCTGGTTTCATCAACTCCGTCATGCCCCCATCGACCGACCCCAAGTTCGCCGCTCTGAAAGAAGTTTATCGACCTGAACCACGACCTACATCCCACCTCTCCAAGGTTCAGCACTTTATAGAAATGACCGGCCCGCCAATCTCTGCCAAAGCCCGATGCCTTCACCCACTCCAGCTCTCTCAAGCAAAGGCGCACTTCGACAAACTCATCACTGACATAATTATCTGCTCTCCCAGCTCTTCGTGGGCCTCCCCTCTTCATATAGTTCAGAAGCCTGATGGGCAAATTCGGCCGTGCGGGGACTACTGCCAACTCAACTCCCGTGCTACGCCCTATATGTACAGGATTTCTCCTACTACCTCCACGGCACTTCCATCTTCAGCACCCTCGACACCTCCCTGGCCTTCCACCATATTGACATCCATCCCCCCAATATACCGAAAACCGCAATTATCACCCTCTTTGACCTATTTGAATATTTCAAGATGGTCTTCAGACTGAAATATGGCACAAATGTGGCAGCGATGTAAGGATCAGATCCTCCTCAGTCTTCCACTCGTCTTCTACTTCCTCGACGATGTTCAGACCCCTGGGTCACACTTCCCTTACACCCCGCTCAATCCAAACAATGCCTCCACCCGCCACGATTGCCCCCATCGTCACGACTGCACTGCCACCACAGACATCCCCCGTTTCTTCCATCAGAAAGAAAAGGCCCGGGAAACAAAAGCGACGGTTGGACGCGACCTTCCTGGCAGACCCATATTAGTACCCAGCTCTGCTCCATCACAGCGGGGCCTCTGGCACGTTCCTGTCTGAGTACTCTCGCCCGGTACCCAGCCCGGAACGACCGGATGTCCCGTTGCGACATTCTCCGCTGACCTGCCACAGACTTCGCCTCACCCACCGATATCGATCATCATTCACCTGGGTACATACCTTTATACGTTTCACTATTGTAAATACTTTTCGCTTAGCTTTACGTCCTCTGCCTTCAACATCAACTGTTTTTTGCTCGTCTTCAGCACCCTCTGCTTCTTTTAGATACCTAGTTTTAGCTTTATTGGTTCGATCTCGGGGGACTCCTGTCATGGTACACTTATAATACGAGTATACCACTCATTGCTTCCAATAAAGACAAGGAGAAGGCGAGCTGTGTGATGGACCCAGCCAGGTAGCTCTCCCTACAACAATCCCCCAACGGCATTCAATGGCCGTCGGAGCACATGGGGAGGGTAGATGCGCTTTTATAAGGCGCACTCCTTGCCCAGTTTGACGTTCTCCCGATCTCACTGGAACTCGATGCCTTCTGTCTCCCTTACCTTACCTTCTCCTTAACCTCTGTTTCACAAAAGATCCCAACGTGGTGATAAACCTCTCTGGCACAACCCAATGTGGTGATAAACCTTTCTGGGCACATCCTCTAGTATCCAACGTGGTGATAAACCTTTCTGGCCTGGCCAATGTGGTGATGAACCTCTCTGGATTCTAGCTCTATCATACCCGACATCTCCTTCTCAACCTCACCTTCCAAACCCTCACCTTCCTCAATCTCGCCATCACCACAGTAATTATTGATGGAATAATTACAATCAATGAATAATCAGGTATCGTACGAGCTGGTATGCGGATTGGGCCCTGGCCATACTCTCCTCGGAGAAGGCACCACGTGTGGTAGGAGAGGAGGTGGGTTGGGTGGCAGGAGTGGGGTAGAGGAAGAACTGTGCGGGCGACGGGGAGGGAAGCCGAGTGTTACGCGGACTGGACGCGGACGCTTTCCAGCCTGATTAACCCCCTTAAAAACATGTTCCATGTTAAAAATGGGTTAACTTGTCCCTATAATTCTCTGTCAATTCAACTTGAATGTTAAATTATAATTCGTCTGTCAAGTTAACCTCTTTTCACTCATACTAGCTCGTGGCATAATTATTCATTAATAGTAATTATTCCATTTTGACGGTTATCTATGGGTTTAGGAGTCTAGAAGAACAATCGTGCCCTTTTCCTGTAGAACCGTACGCACAGCGCGGTTTGTATGATTTTGAATACCTAAAATACTTGCAAAATATGAGGGAACTCACTTACCGTGCCCATGGTTTTCGGATGACAATGCTTGAAGGCGGAGGTTAATCTTCAACAATCTACTGCGAACAATCTGATCCAAAAGATTTTATGGTAAATATAAAATATAATTATATTCCAAATAATTTGTAACGTGGCGCAAAACGCAAAAGAAGTTGAGGGGAGGCTAGTGTAAAACGAGCTGACGCGTAGGACGGGGAAATACGGACTGCCACTTTCCAAGCACATGCTTTTGATAATTAGGAAAAAAACGATACCTCAAAAGCTCATGTTAGTAACATGTTACTAAAACAAAAACGCTGCAAAGTCCTTGTCACGTGGGTTTATTATTCTATTGGACATACGTACAGAAATGCTGGAAATAAATTTTATTTTTTCTTTCATGTTCAGTTATTGAAATAGAATCATGTTCAGATATTGAAACACGATATAAGCTCCTATTTTTGACAAATCATCTTTGATCGTTGATAGCGCCATTATTCCAAACTACTTCCAGTGTTATTATAAAAGGTTATGGTGATTTCAGACAATGTCCCAGGTTTTTGACTCATAAAAAATGAGTTTTGGGAGCTGAACCTTCGTTAAAACCTCAATTCTTCACTCTTCGGTCAAAGTCAACTTCATATTCGGTCGCCTCGCCCTAAAAAACATGTAGAACGATACCTCACAAGCTAATATTTAAAAAAAAACCTTTAAATACCTCGAAAACCCCTATTGGTTTATTATTTTCAATAATGAACCATTGGAATCGAGCATGAAAAAAAAAAATTCTTACCCCCCCTCAAAATTTGATGGTTTACGTTTCAAGGTATGTAGAATCCAAAACTGCAATAAAAATATTTCTGTCTGTCCGCCGTACGCCGTACGCCGTACGGGCCACTTTTCTTAGTTACCATGAAAAAAAATTGGTGAAATTCGGGTTATAGGTTCCGTTCGGGGTCTAGTTGGTCCTCGAAGCTCGACGTTACTGTCAGTAATCTCTAAGGGGTTCAAAATAGGGGTTGAAATTTTCAAAACGCCTATACCTTTTTGTTACGTGAATCTTTTTACGGTTTTAAATAGTTCTTGAACTTACGAGTTTTTTAAGACCACCCGGAGCACCCTACGTCCAGCCGTTCGTTCACAGTAAGGCCCCGAAATTTGCACCGACAGGCATTTTCGACTCCAGTGTGAATGAAATTGTATACAACATACGAAATCTCGTCACCAGGGACGCGCCGATTTTATTAGTGGGGTACCTAAGAGGTCGAGTTGGTTGTTCTGTGATATTATTTCATTTGAAAAATGATGGCTCTATTGGAGTTTGTTGATAGGTTGTGAAACCGATTTTATTGGTGGGGTACCTATGAAGTCGAGTTGGTATTCTGTGATATTATTTCATTTGAAAAATGATGTGCGTTTCTTTTTGTTAGGTACTGTTTGCAATCGACAGAATTATTTTAGCAACATTTACCTCGTGATTTAGGTAGGTACCTAGTAACGAGTACGAGGTTAGGTATTAACCTACGGAGGGTGTGTGATCCGGCTGGATTTTGTTGATAGGTACTTTTGCAACTTGAACAACCGATGAAGTATTATTGATGGGTAAATTATTACACAATGGCAAATTATTACACAATGGCAAATTATTACACAACGGCTCATCTACCCAGAAGGGGCTGGATTTTGTTGATAGGTACTTTTGCAACTTGAACAACCGTTGTAGTACTTATTATTGATGGGTAAATTATTACATAATGGCAAATTATTACACAACGACAAATTACCTATTATACAACGGTAAATTATTACACCACGGTAAATTATTACACAACGGCTAATCTACCAAGAAGGGGCTGGATTTTGTTGATAGGTACTTTTGCAACTTGAACAACCGTTGAAGTATTATTGATGGGCAAATTATTACACAACGGTTCATTATTCTATCTCCGTAGAAGTGGAACCTATACAGGTAAATTATTACACAACGGTTTAGGGAGGTACCTAGTAACGAGTACGGGGTTAGGTACTAACCTACGGAGGTCCGCGATCTACATAATATGTGTAGAATAGTACATATGTTATATAGAAGGGTTATCTATACGGAGACCTGTGATCTGTAACAGGAGGGTATTCTGTACAAAATAATAAACCGTTGTGCAGGGATTTGCAGCGTTTTTTACATCCATTTGCCCCTCGTAACACCCCTGGGTGTATTTTGATAGAGCTGCCGGAGCTCTAATCCTGGAACCTAAAAAACCTGGAAAACGATACCTCACAAGCTTATGTTGCCAAAACACACACAAAAAAAAAACCATTTTTCACCCATAAGCACCCTGATAAGGCCCTTATCAGGGGGCGGTGTAGGAGGTAATGCATCGCTGAAAATGGGACGTGGAATAGGGCTGGAGAACGCGTCGAAAACGAATGACCATTATCCCAAACTGTACCTTGGAAAGACGAGTGGAACATGAACCCATAATAACCATAGTTACGACGAATGACCATTATCGCGAACGTACCTATCCCTGATGACTCCGTAGCGACCAATCAGAATAAAAACTAAAAACTTGAACATAGAGAAGCCTCATTTATCCACCCTCACCTAACAACCAGCGGAAGTAAGCTACCTTGGGCGGATGTGCTGTGATGGGGTTTGACTCCGCCTCATTTCCTTTTGTCCCTCAGTGGCTGCATCCATACAGGTCGGTCTGAGGTTCCTGTGGACAACCGGAACTCTTCTGCAGTAAACGTTGTGCAGGGTATGTTGTAATGGATTCGAGTAATTTCTGGCTGGGTGATAATTCGCAATAGGCTCCATACTGTCTACTCGAAATGTTCAATGAATGTCTGGGGATCACCAAGTCGTTTAACACACCAGTGTCCAACCCTATTCTGTATCACAAGTCCAGGGTTGGCCAAATTAAGAGGGTTCAAAAGGGGGTCACAACTCAGGGAGGGTTCTCTAATAAAGCTCTATCAGAACAAGGATGAGGTTATGGTGAGAGTTCATTCTTCTTCCGCAGGTCTCATCTCGGGAAATGTCATAGCATTGGTTGAGGAAAGCTTATATAGCTCCCCTCCCCTAGGCCCTCACGGTAGGGTGACAGTAGTGTCTGCCCACCCACCCCTTGACCTTCGTTCCCCTTCCAGCCGGCCTAAGTTGGCTGCACTCGCTGGCTTCTCTTGAGGTTCATTTCATTACATAGGCATGCGAATACCGAAACATTTATCTGCTGATTACTGCAGTTGATTGCTTCTAATATTACAGGCCATTTTCCCAAAACCCCTCTATTTTTAATTGACAAAAGCAAGGGTGGAAGCCAGATTCGATGGCGCTCGACGCTGAAATTAATAGAGAAGGTAGTCGGAGGTACCTAGAGTCCAAAAATTACAATGCTACATTCGAGCTCAATGGAGCTTGGTTTTACAGTCTTGGAACACAAAAACAACATTGTGCACAGGAACACACATCCCAAAAATTGTGTTCTCTCTTCAAAACACCTCCTATCTTAATCCTCCTGCCCAAACAATGCATGCGTTATAGGTGTATTTCCATAGCATCAAAAGTAAAAACAAATTGAAGCAGAGTATGAACAGAACTTGTGGAACCTTTGAAAGAGAAGAAATTGTATTCGGAGTCTTCGGGAGTCTTCGTTCAAGTGGTTTCACATGCTCATTGAATGAGCTCATTTAAACTCAAGTTCGACTCTTTCAGACCTTCCACCACATCTGCGTATGTGACGGTATACGAGAATCCCGTCCATGATAAAAATTTCAAATTTCACAAAAACGTTCGTGTTGCCAAACGAAACGATGAACTTGAGCATGAGCAATTTTCAAAAATTCCAAGGGAAATGTTGAGTTTTTAGAGGTAAAAAGTCGGTATAAACGGCTAACATCGCGAAACATTTTTATAAAACCACTTAAAGTAGTGTGGAAGGGTGATTAAATCAGGAAAATACCATTTCAGTGGTTTTTCATGCAGAATAGGGGTCAAATTTGGATATTTGGGGGTCAAAAATTGGTATTAAGGGCTACAAATTCATATTAATTCGCCTGACGCTGCATGGGAAAATGATTCACGACGAAGGGACTATTTCGATGATAGCCATATTTTTCTCAACAAAAGAAAGTGGGTCAAATTTGACTTTATAAGGACCAAAAATCGATGTAAATGGCTAAAATCAAGAAAAAATTATATAATTTTTACGAAAAGTGGTATGGTTTCTCGTTATATCATATTTTTACATAAAGTCACGAAATTCTTTCAAAATTCACTCTTCTAGCAATGCTGCATGACAGGAATTTAAAAAAATCATTTTATAAGCGTTTTCAAAGCTCACCAATAAGAAATTCCTAATTGTGAATAGTGTTTTCGTTTGTTTCAGTTTCGTTTATCTAGAAATAATTGATGTTGTTTTTATCATTCAATAGGTAGGGGAAGGTGCCCAACCTTGGACACTTTTTTTTCAGATCGCCTAAACCATGACTTCACGTTGTAATTTCTGCATTATTTTAATTTTTCCTTGAAGCCACATCTATCACCAATTTTTCCCCATAATTGCAGATTTATTCATCAACCTAGGAATTTTTTACTGACGATTTCGTAAAATGTGTCATTTCGTCCAAGGTAGGGCACCGGTGCCCTACCATGGACATGTTGGGGCCCTACCTTGGACAGACCCTTTCCAAGGTAGGGACCCTTGTTCATCCCTCCTATAAATTGGTCGTTCTGAAGAAATAAAGTCTCTTTTCGAATTTTTTTCAATATAATGAATTTCATTAAAATACAAACTCTTTTTAGTAAGTAGTAATACCAATCAACCACTCGAGATTCTTCAAAAATGCTTCGACGACTGGCTTGTTGAAACATGCAGCCCGGCCAAGTGATGTGGCCTGTGGTTTTCTCAGTCCTAAGGTGTCACAGTTTTCCTTGAAGAACAGGCGCAACCACTTCGGTCCAGCCCTATTATTCTTCTCCCAAGTCGAGGGTACCACAATATCGTTTGCCTTGGCAAATTGGTATGCCAAGTCAGCGAAGCTTCGTCGGTTCAGACCATACATCATTCTAGAAGATGTGATGAGATATTGTTTCAGCTCGTTGACTTCTTGTGCAGTAAACACTTTTTTGTGGGCGGCATTGTTGATATATTTCACAGAAATTCCCTTTTCCTTGCAATGTTTTAAGTGTCTTACCAGAGTGGGTCGAGCAATACCATACTTCCTTGCAGCTGCACTGTGAGACATTCCCTTTTCTCGTACTGCCTTCATAGCCATTTCCACAGCTGAGGTATTCACAGGTGGCCTCGTGATGCCACTTTTGCTTTTAGGCATCTGAAAATAATCAAATTGTTGAAAGTAAGAAACTCTGAAACAGGACAGTGCCCTACCTTGGACAGCTAAGTTGGTGTCCAAGGTAGGGCCCCTCAAGCCTGTCCAAGGTAGGACCAACCAACGTGTGATGAAAAAAGTCATAATTTTAACTAGCCAACTAAACTTACAGGAAAAATAAAGTATGGAATCCGTAGCCAAGAGTCCAGTTCGTGCATAGAAACAAAACAAATTGGGTTACAATCACTTACCGTTGCAGCAGGAGACGGAAACGAGCCCCTCCAAATTTTACTTTGGGCACCATAAAACAAACAAACTCGCGGAACTCGAAGAAAGCAACTCCTGCAATCATGAAAACTGAAACTAGCGATCTTCCCCTTCAAGTTACGTGTTATATAATTTTGCCAAGCTCCTGGTATTCACTTGTCTTGGGAAAACACCGCCTGTCCAAGGTTGGCCCCCTGTCCAAGTAAGGGCACCTTCCCCTACTCTATATTACTTTCCTATTCAGGTTTTCATCATTCGCACCGAATTTTCGCTACTTTTAATGGGCTATTTGAACATTAGCTATTAGCAACTTGTTCTTATTTCAATCGAGCAGAAATTATCTAATAGTTGTTTGTGGTCCAGACTTTCTTTTTCTGGTTTCTTTATATGTTTAAAATTAAAAAGAAATATAGCCGCATTCGAAAATATATAGGCATACTTATAATAGCCACGCATAGCATATTATGTATATATAAAGAATGTTGAATTTTTAGAAATATTGAAAAAATGTGTGTTTCTAACTTGATAGAAATTTGGGAAAAACTAGTTATTTTACTATTTTACATGGGAGAACTTGCCATTGCTGTAGGTAGCAGACTAAATATCGAATCTGAAATTGACCTAAATGAATCATATAAAAAATCAGGAAAAAACTACAGAATTCTAATCATTTTGGATCCATTGCAATAGCTTCATTTTCTTTGAAAATTCCCTAATTTCAATATATTCAATTTCATATATATATATATATATATATATATATATATCATTGCTGTTCCGTGTTATAATATCTAATGATCTATTTTCTACACTTCCTGAAGTTTTTACAAACCAACTTTTTGGTCGTTGAGTCTCTGTGCCCCTGACCGCGGCGCTAATACGCGCGGCCTACAAAGGTAAACTGCGGGTTTTGCCTAGACCCAGGCGTCGCAGGCTGTTTCACATATATTCGGTTTTCCATAATTCTAGGTTTTAGGTTTCAAATTCCTGGTTTTGGTTTATTATTCTTTGAATGATACACCTATGTATTCGGTCAGCAAAAATTTTTATAACACCCCCTCAAAAATTTTTCTTTTCCGTTTCAAGGTGCGTAGATTCCAAAAATGCAATGTCCGTCCGCCGTCCGCCGTATCACGTGTACAGGCTTCATTTTTGATCTAAAAAAGTCGTTCTTTTGCACACATGCTCCATTTGGGCCCTAGTTGAGTCCCGAAACTTCTCAGCCCGATCGGAATACAACCAGGGATGTTCTGAGTGAAAATGTGCACAAAAATAGGTACTTTTTGTGTTTTAGTAACATGTTAGTAACATGAGCTTTTGAGGTACCGTTTTCCATGTTTTTGGGTACGAGAAAACCGAATATGAAGTCCATTTTGACCAAAGAGTGGAAAATCGAGGTTCTACCAAATGTTCAGCTGCCAAAATTGATTTTTTATGAGTCAAAAACCTGGGGAATCGTCTGAAATCACCATCAATTTGCATAATAACACTGGAAGTAGTATCAACACGTGGATCATGAAGGTTAAATGGCACTACCAATGATCAAAGATAAATTGAAAAAAAAAAGAAAAAAAAGGGAGCGTACCTACCTAATTCGTGTTTTAGGGGCCAAAAATGGTGGAAACCATCAGAAATAGCTATTTCGGTTATTTCACATGAAATAAACAATAAATGAACAGCCAATATTTCTGTAGGTATGTCCAGTAGAATAATAAACCCATGTGACAAGGACTTTGCAGCGTTTTTATGTTCTTATAACAATAAATTTCTAGGGGTTTAATCAGTATTTTTTGTTTTGACTCCGAAGTCATCAATGTCACTCAGTTTTGATGGTTTGTTTTATTGTCGTCCCTGAAGTAATAACGAAATGCATAGTTGTTCATATATTTTATTAGCATGTTACAAGCCTAATTTTCTATCAACATTATTTTGGTGCGTGTATTAGGTGTACTACAAGAGCGAAAAGTATGACAAGCCACCTAACATTAATAGAATAATATATTCCAACCTATCTCTTGCAATGACCCATCAATAAGAATTTGAAAAATCTTACACAGTTCAGCTACGAATCGTTCTAGGAAGATTTTATTATAGTAATTGAAAATGTTCGATCACATTTCGTTTGCTTTTTTCCTCCTTTGAAGGGCAGACATAATGTAAAAACCGAATAGATGGATATATCCAGCAAACAGAATCAAAAGTCAGACAGAATAACTAAGAATAAACCATTATAGCCGAATGGTGAATATTATAATTGAATTTGAATATAATTATTCAATTATATTTGAATTATAATTGAAGTTTGCTATTGAAATGACCATTTTCGAGAGTTTATAATGCTTTATGTTTATGTTTATTACATAGGTAAGGTGTACCCATATAATCTCATTTCACTGTTGTAAATCCCACCCCTAAGTGGTGTTTCGTTGGTGTCAAGTAATAATTTATGGAGCTTGGGATTATTTTGATTTCAAGGACTTGTAGCGACTTTTACTGAATTTCGTATAAATTATGTTTTTTATAATATTATGAAAAATTATCATTGAAAAAGCATCATTGAAATGGTTGAAACCCGTAATAAGAATGAAAAACAATAAACACAGCATCGCTCCCGGTTTTGTGTTGTAAGAGGGCGCTCACGGTGCAGGGTCGTTTAGCTGATTGCGTTGGTCCACAGAATTCTCTTCATTTGATTGCGTTTAATTCTGATATGCCATTTTTCAGCAAATTTTCAAGCGTAAAATACGCAACGCGCCCTAACATCGTTTCTTTTCAATGAGGAGCCCTACTGGATGTTCCGATTTGACGCACAGCAGAAAGTGAGAGATTCGTACTTTGACGGTCCCATAAGACTTCATTAGATTCACAGAGCCGTATCCTGTGGTTTGAGAACGAGTAGACCAGATAGATTAAAATCGCCAGAATCATAATACGAGGGCATGATGTATTTGGACTACGGAACAAGCAGAATAAGTATCAGAAGCCCATTTGGATAGGCCCTGGAGAACACTGTTGCCGATACATCGTTACCTGATCAATGAATAAATGTTTATTTACTACGTATTTCTACTATCGATTTGTATTCATTCAACATGTCTCATTGCCATAATGTGAAACAAACGCGGGTTTCCATTTATGTGGCTCGTACAGGCTTACCGTTCATACCATTGATATGATTGCCAACATGAGGTGGGCCTCGGTCCAAATTACTGCATAAATGATGAAAATGTATGTTCTCCAGGGAAATGGGGACATGGATAGGAAAGAAACTCAATAAAGAAATGGGCTACTGGGCATCATTGATTTCCATATAATTCCGTAGATAGATGTTAATAGCTAAATTAATATAGCCGTAGCTTCTTACAGTTTGTAAGAAATAAAAATATTCATACAATCTAGAACAACTCATGATCACAGATGATCAAATGTCTAAAATCAGTATTTCGCTGATCGTTTCATGGAACGCAAGGAGGGAGGGGCGTGTTCATTCAGAAGTTTGTGCATAGTCGATTCCTTGTCTTTGTTAGTTTCGTTTGCATGCAAAGAGTCAATTTTACTTTGCATAGTTTTTCCAGTAAGGTATATGTTATCTATTCACAGCTTCCCATGCATTTTTGGGTTCATTTACCTTATGCATCAAAGCCATACATAAATTAATCATCAAGCGATACCTTTCTGGTTGCCGCTTTTACCTATTGGTTTATTACAGTGGAGCCCCGCTAATCCGAAATAATTGGGACCGGGCCCATTTCGGATTAGCGAATATTTCGGATTAAGCGAACTCTTATTAAAATTAAGATAATTATTAAATACAACGTGCAATTACATAAACTAAGCGCCGAAACGCCGAATCACGGTACGAGAACGACCAAATTTACACTGTACGGCAATATTCTGCAAGATAACCGCTTGAGTAGGTACGTAGTTGCGAATCAGTCCGATAGGTATATACTAAATCAATGTTTTTCCTAGTTTTTATTTATTCCTTAATATATCCTGATTTCGGTTTCGGATTAAGCGGATTTTCGGATTACCGGGGTTCGGATTACCGGGGTTCCACTGTATTCTGTAAATAATACACCTATGTATTCGCTCAGCAAAACATTTTTATAATACCCCCTCAAAATTTTTTCTTTTCCGTTTCAAGGTGCGTAGATTCCAAAAATGCAATGTCCGTAAGCCGTCCACCGTCCGCCGTACGCTGTCAGCCGTACGCCGTCCGCCGTCCGCCGTCCGCTGTACGCAGTACGTCGAATCACGTGTACCGGCCTCATTTTCGGTCTAAAAAATTCGTTCGTTCGCACACATGCTCTATTTGGGCCCTAGTTGTGTCCCGAAACTTTTCAGCCCGATCGGAACATACCCAGGGGTGTTATGAATGAAAATGTGTGTAAAAACGCTGCAAAGTCCTTGTCACATGGGTTTATTATTCTATTGGACATACCTACAGAAAGGTTGGCTGTTCATTAATTGTTTCTTTCATGCGAAATAATCGAAATAGCTACTTCTGATGGTTTCCATTAATTTTGGCCCCCAAAACACAAATTAGGTACGCTCTTTTTTAGTTTATTATTCTGTGAATAATACACCTATGTATTCGCTCAGCAAAAAATTTTTATAACACCCCCTCAAACTTTTTTCTTTTTCGTTTCAAGGTGCGTAGATTACAAAAATGCAATGTCCGTCCGCCGTACGCCGTCCGCCGTCCGCCGTATCACGTGTACAGGCTTCATTTTTGGTCTAAAAAAGTCGTTCTTTCGCACACATGCTCCATTTGGGCCCTAGTTGTGTCCCGAAACTTTTCAGCCCGATCGGAATATACCCACGGGTGTTATGAGTGAAGATGTGTGTAAAAATAGGTACTTTTTGCGTTTTAGCAACATGTTGGTAAGATGAGCTTCTGAGATATCTTTTTCCATGTTTTTCGGGACGAGAAGACCGAATATGAAGTCGATTTTGACCAAAGAGTGGAAAATTCAGTTCTACCAAATGTTCAGCTCCCAAAATTGATTTTTTATGAGTCAAAAACCTGGAAAATCGTCTGAAATAACCATCAATTTGTATAATAACACTGGAAGTAGTATCAACACGTGGATCAAGACGATTAAGTGGTACTACCAATTATCAAAGATAATTTGAAAAAAAAAAAAAAAAAAAAAAAAGGAGCGTACCTACCTAATTCAAGTTTTAGGGGTCAAAAATGGTGGAAACAATCAGAAATAGCTATTTCAGTTATTACACATGAAATAAACAATAAATGAACAGCCAAAATTTCTGTAGGTATGTCCAACAGCATAATAAACCCATGTGACAAGGATTTTGAAGCGTTTTACCATCTGTGACGGCATACAATATGGAAATCCCGTTCACTTCTTATTTCGGATCTGGGCTCTTTTCCAATCTTTTTGAGACGCGGCGATCAGGCCATCTGCGGGGTAACGTTAATTAACCTTCAGAACCTGAGAGCGCGTAATAATCTTACCGACGTCTCTCAAGAGGCAGCTGTCACCAGTAGCGGTGCGTGGGCTCTGAAAATGGTGGGCCACCAAACCGGAACACAAATTAACAGCTTTTTCTACAAAATACATGTAAATGTTTTCCAACAGTGGAGTCTTATTATAAGAAATGGGTGGATTTTAATCAACCGCAGCTCTTAGCAAGTCAGAATGTAAGCACTGTGTTCACAATAGTTCTGACCAGTACCCGGGATTACCAGAAGCTGAAAGTTCTATAGCTTCATACTGACTAATACTCAGCAAAGGCCTATCTCTTCCTAAACTTAATCATCACTCTATCTTCGTAGGAAAACGTCGAAAATTTCGACTGTAAGTTACCCACCGAATTCATGTGGTACAAAAATACAGAAGCAAATAAACTAAACAACAACTAAAAACAACGAACTAGACTAAAATACAACGAAGTAATGACCCGCCGGCCAGTACCTACTTGGATGGAGAATCAGACTAGAAGCTAGGTACTTATCTGTGTATGTTGACGTCGATCAATCCACAAGACCACAGACAGGACACAACGCACTTAATTATCGCAAATCCAAATCTGTCCCGGGAACTCGAATGGGAACATACAAAATTCGAAACGTAAGCAGAAAATTGAAAACTCAACATAGGAACAGAACGGCGAAAGTGATGAGAATTTTTAGGGGAGGACAGATAGAAGGACAAGCATCTCGTATCGAGATAACAACATGAATTGAAACAATCCAATCGATTGTGAACACAAACGATTTTTGGATGGAAATGTTGGCCCAGGGCCGAAAATGGGCGGAGCTAACCGAATTTTTACTCTACTGAGCTTGCGCGGACGGGCCACTTTTCTCCTTTGCCATAGTAACACCCGGTCCCGGGACCTAATAGTTTCAAAAACTTAGGTTTCGATTTCGATTGCAAGACATCGATTACTGTAGCTATATTCCGATAAAATGCTCGAATATACATAGCCAGAGAACTCTGTCTTCTTCTTCTTCACAGTTACTTGTCTTGGCCGCAGCCATGCCAGACATAGGTTGGGACAGAGAGAGAGAGAGAACTCTGTCGAGTCACTGTTGAACTTCGTGAAAAATGCTAGGGTACAGTATACGGAGGGAAATTCGAATGCCAGCTGAACAAATGGTTGGCTTTTTTTGGAGTTTTTTGTGTTTCTGGATGCCGGGGCAGTGGCCCAAGTGGCCTTATGGACGCAACGCCCCTGGCTGTCACACTGCCTCCCTGCCTTTTTTCAGCTGTGGAGAGGGGGCCGCTCTATGGGGGGCTAGTTTTGCAGAGCTTGACTGGAGGGTACGTGCTTAATTTGTTCCTTCCCAAGTGCTTTATTACTCAGTTTTCTATTTTTTTTTTTTTTTTTTTTAATAGAAAATTGTCTCTTTTGACTTGAAATGCTAGGTAGTTAATTACCGTTATTTGGTGTATTGGTACGTCAAGCTTTTTAGTCACGTTGCATTTACACACGCTACAATTTTGGGACAAACGGGAAGTGATCAGACAATAATTAGGAGAGACGCGCGGTCGCTCAGCTGGTCGAGCACGCTGACGGAACTGGGTGCTTTCCTTTCGCTCCAGATTTGATAATTTATTATTGCTTCTGTCAATCAGGAAAATAACGCAGCTTCCACCTTCAACGCTACCTATCATAATGATTATTTTGGGTAGGTACCTATAAGAGTTTATAACGCTGCCTATCATCATAATTATCCTTTTAGGTATAAGAGTTTGCATTAAAATCTACAATAATTTGACTAGGAAGGGAACTTGAAAAATAGACGGCAGTGAGGTGCGGTTACTCTCGCTCTACTCGGCTCCGCCGCCGGTGGACCTACCTCCGAGTCATGCGAAATATTAGTATACAACTTGTCACGCACTTACAGCGTTCGACATGAAATAATTTCCGTTCGCAGCGGCCGCCGCCGCCATTTTTACTTATTTTAGGGGCCTCAAAACACGCTTTATCAGTATTGGATAAATTGGATTGATTGGAAACACGTACATATTACTGTCCTTGGCACATTTACCACTATAATTTATAGGCCGTCGTTCACTCCCCACTCCTCCCCCTCCTTACCTGATGGATGGACCTTTCCAAATTTTCGACGTGATCTCTCATCTCATCCGGGCCACTCACCTCTCCTTAACCGCCCTGCGTTCAAAATTTCCCCCATCCCCCGCATTTCAAACCCCTCGCAGACCTTCCCTAATTATCGGGCCGCCCTGATTTTCGTTCTGCCACGATAAGATAGACCGTTCTCCATCCAGTACCAACATTTCAGCCCTTTCTAAACCCTTGAAGGGCTTTAAAATACAAATAGGCGCCGTACTGTCGTATTTACTCTACTCATGCCTTCCTAAACAGGAAAAGATGGGAGGGGGAATCCGTCAGTAATTTTGTTCTTCAGCTCAGTGAGCTAGCCATACCATAGTACTCGGCTGACATGATCAAGATCATGTTGAAGGATATCTTTATCAGTAGGCTCTACAGCAAAGCCATGCTTGACTAGATTTTCCATGAGGACGAACCCTCTTATAAAAAGACCCTCGAGATAGCTCTGGCAACTGAAAAAGCGTCTGGTGGAGCTAATGAATTGTTAAAACCTGCTAGTCACAGGATTCAGAACGACTCCACACTGTCTACCAGGCCGGGGTCCAAGTTCAGGTGTGTCGCACCAAATCCTCGCTGTTCCGGTGTGTGGAGTATGGGTACTGCCCCGGGATACAAGGCTATCAACCTGTTTTGAACGTCTAGCCAGAAGGACGGGCACGTATCAGAAGTGTGTGCACACAACCCGGGGGAAAAAATTAGCGGGAAACAGCAGCTCCCTCGAAATTCGGAATATTTACTCTTGTCGAATACTTTGGATTTACCTACCTTGAGATGATATGAATATTGAGTCAATTTAAAACAGAAAATGTTACTGCTGTTGTAGAATTGATGGAATTTAAAATGTTCTGCTGTTACAAGTAAAGGGATATTTTACAGAATATTAGGCATTTTCAGTAAAATGTAATAAAACGACTCAAATAAGTAAATAAAATTATTAAAATAAAACCCGCATGTTCAAATTCACAAAAATCCGCATGAGTTACTCTTTTAGGTCGGTGCAAACGCTGTCCGATACCTCCCATCTCCGTCATTATACTCTGGAGGCTCTGGAAACACTAAAATGTCGTTCAAAGCCGCAGCTTCTATGGTTTTAGACAGCAAAACACCAATAGTACCCAGGTATATTGAATGCATGTTGGGAAAGCAGTATGTAGCCTCGCACCAGATGTTTTAGTTTCATATTTTATTAATTTTGGTTTCATATTACGAGTCATAGCAACATGTTTTAGGTGCATAAAATAGCTTTCTTAGCGACGTAGAAATCGTGAAAGAATAAATTACGGAAATAGAAATTCCTGGGCCTGGATGCTCGATATTGTGGATTTAATCCAAATTTCCTAATTCTGTGTGAGGCTCCCGGTTCTGATTGCGAGAGGGGAGGAAGATTGCGAGGGATCGGAAGGAGGGAAGAATGTGTGCCAGTCGGCCAGACGCTCGGTACTCTCGCCAGAGGATCCTATACAACTCCTATCGGAATGCTTTCTTATGTACGATACTAGTGTACATGGTTCCAGCGAACCGACAGGTTATTATTCAGGTTCACTCTGAGAACCGTAGAAAACCGAAAAACTCGAAGCATCACTGTTCACTGATCACTGTTTACAAGACAGAACAAGTAGGTTGGCTTTTTGCTTCCCAAGCAAAAGCTCCTGCCAAACAGCGTTAAAAGAAATTTCAAGCTCGCCAAAGAGGGTTGGTTGAAAAAAACAGTGATAGAGTGGCGAACGGGAGTTGGTGGGAAGGAACAGGTTTCTACATGCACATCCAAGAGCGAGGCGCGAAGCACCGAGCAATCTACTTCGGCGGGCAAAGTGGACATCAGTCCTTTTTGCGGCTAGGGAGGTTTTCTTGGCTGGTAAATGTTTCCAACATGGTTTTTGGGGGGAGGATAAATTTGACCGGCATCGGATTCATAAAACTTCCTCAAGATAGATGCAGTCACGATCCCTCGGGATGTCAAACAAACGGTCTTCCCTCGGAATGGACTCCTTCTACAGCTTGTTCTTCCCTCATCTATCCTCTATGAGTGGGCCGCTCCTTGCACTGACTCGCAAAAATGCACCGTATTTTACTCTAACATTTGTACTGATGCGTTCAAGACTATTAAAGAGGAAATAATTGTTTCGGAAAGAATATTTTTGTTCGCTATGATCCCGTGAAGCCGATTGTCCTCAGTGCAGATGTGTCTCCAGCTGGGCTAGCACCTGCTGTGGTGATAACCGCGGGGTGCTAGCCTCCTTCTTCCGGGCGGCTGCTGTGGTGATAACCGTGGGGCGCCCTTGCCTCTAGCACCTGCTACGGTGATAACCATGGAGTGCTAGTCTCCTTTTCCAACTAAGGCCTGCTGTGGTGATAACCGCGGGGCGTTAGCAAAAGACTCCTACGGAGCATATCCTTCACTCATCCTACCAAACCATCCTCATCCAAACCCACCTCATCCAAACCAACCTTCTGCCCGCCTGTCATAAGCCTCCGCCCAGGCTTACGACACCACCAATTTCAGTTTACCTACCTATCTATCTCCTATTTTGATCGGCAATAGAATAGCATACTACATACCTTCAAGGGTTGCATAGGTTTCGTTGCATTCCTAGATATCAAGAATTAATAGATTATAACTAGTACCTATTTTCATACAATTTTATCGTACCGCATATATATGCCTATTTGTGGGTAATATATATCTTAGGTTGTGGGTTTCTCCCCACCAGTCTCGTTATTTTCCTCTGCATTTTTATTCTACATAGAGATTATGTACCAGCTTGATTTATTTTTTTAATAATATAGGTAACCTTATACAGAATTTCGTGCCAATTATGTTCTTTCTATAATTTCCCGTACCCCATAAATAGAATGTTGCATACCTCTCGCCGGGATAATGTTCCTAGCTAATTTTACTGATCACTGAGGCTAGGAAGGATTAAGAGTAACAAATGAATGTCTATTGAATTTTATAGTCTTAAATTGGATAACAAATTCATTGCAAAAACAAACAAACAAACAAAATTTGGAAATCAGATGAATTGTAAAATGCGCGATGTGTTGGTAGCTTGCTTGTCTGAAACTGATAGTGCTTCAGCGAGGTCAGACTTATGTTGTTCTGTAACATCAATGTTGTGGTGGATCCTCAACCAGGGCGTTCCTTTTTCCACAAATTCTCCCAATTCTGTCAAAATGACGACTCCAGCTGCCAGATCCAAAGGTTCCAACACCTTGCGGCGGCCGCCTCCCAGGTCCCTGACGACTTCTGCTATCGTTTTGGCTCTTATACTGGTTACCCATCCTGCAAGGACAAACTATATTTTATGAAATATTCAAAAGCCGACGAAGATATTAATCATTTCCCAAACAGGCATATCAAGTTTAGACGCTTTAGCCCGCATAGACCACAAAAATAACTAAATAAAAAACGTTACAGTCATGCAGCATAAACATATGAGGGAAGTTTTGAATTTTTCCTGAACTAGCGAACATTTTTCATGATTTTGTCCAAAAATTTCAACAATTACGACCCCCATAAATATTGTTGTCAGGTATGTATTTGAAAATTGGAGTTGCAAGCGGATCGCCGTCGGGACCGGAAGTAAAAAGTTAGCTCCACGCTTTCACGTCGTTTTCATGCAGTAATAGTGAGTACTTCGACTTAAATTTTACACTGTTGTGCTCAGTGGAAGCCGAATTTTCCACTATCCTTAATTCGATTGCCATAATTTGCTCCAGGATCCTGTGGTATTCCTGCCAAAGTATCGCCTTTTTTACGGGATTTCAGTGAAATTATCTTTCCGTTTGAGCCGGTTGGAGGGCCCCTTGAGATCGTGAAGATAAGATCCCCTCGCACCGCTCCGGGCCATCCCTCTCCTCAACAGAAACTCCCCCGCTCTGAGGCAATCCCCCTCCAACGAGGACTGCGGGAAGGGAAGGACGAAATAGGGAGGGGAGGCCCCAGACAGCTGATTCTGTGTCGGCTGGCCTCAACGTCTGGCGCCCGACCCAGTACTTGCCAGAGGTTTTGGCAGCTCGCAGAGAGCAGTTTCTCTCGCCCTATAATCCTCCGCTGGCATAGTTGGACTCCCCAACTCCCTATAATGTCTATAAAGGAGGTATTGGAGGAATTACGTTCATTCAGAGCCGACAATACTCTTAAATTCGAGAAGCTGAATGAGTCTCTCGATTCAATAAGAACTGCTCAGGCCGCAATGCAAGCTGAAATCGACACCAACAAGGAGGATATATCAGTTCTAAAGCACGAACTCCTTGCCCTCAAAAAACAGAATTCCACGCTCTGTGATCGTGTCGAAAGATGCGACACATATGTGAAACGAAGAAATATTGTTGTCTACAACTTCGATTATGATGCGTCCGTCCGTAACGACCTCGTCGAAGCACTGGTGATGTTTTTCAAAGATCGAGTCAACGCCATCGTCGAAACTTCAGATATACTAGGAGTATTTCCGTTTGGTCCGAAAATCAGGTATAGCGCCCAACCCCTTCGAGTGATTTTTGCGAGTGTTAAAGCCAAATGGGAAGTTCTCTCAAAGGCCAAAAACCTCGGCCAAAACTGTCCCGTTAGCCTTTCCCAGGACTACACGCCCTCTCGCTATCTGAAGCAAAAGCAGCTCCGTCATTACCTCAAAATCCTCAAGGAGAGCGAAAAGGACGCGAAAATCCAGGGCCTCAACATAAGGTCTGGGGGGGTGGCATACAGCCTGGGTGAATTGGAGAAGAAATTTGGGCCGACCGAAAAAAGGAAGCGTGATCCAGACAGCCCCAATAACGATAAAGAAGACAAGAAGAAAAAGGAGTCTCCGGAAAAGAAGAAATAGCAATTAACCCCTGCCCACACCAGTCCGTCTGCTCAAACAACATACGTCTCCGACCCAGAACCCGAACAACCCTTCCATAATTCAACATTTCCTCAATTAGCACTGCCTTCCACCAATGAATCACTCCTGCGCCGCTATAAACTCAGTCACCGAGCCCCATCAGCGGGCAAAACGATTTCAATCCTCTTCTGGAACATCCGTGGCATCAACCTGTCCAAATTTGCCAACCCCGAGCTCCAGAAGCACCACATAATCGGCCTAACGGAAACATGGTCGGAGGTGGATGAAATTCCGACTCCGTTGACATTGCAAAATTACTCCTGTATTGCTGAATGTGCTACAAGAGACTTCACAAAGGGTAGAGCAAGTGGAGGTATAATATTCTTTGTAAAACAAGGTATTGATGTAATTAAAATAATTTGCAAGTATTCGTGGTGTATTCTTCTACTAGTTAACATTGGGCAGACAAGGGCTGTTGTTGGGGTAATTTATCGCCGTAATCACGACGACTTTGACGAATTCTTGGAGTCACTTGGTGACCTTTTTGATATTTTTCTGGCTTCATACAAAGAAATCCCCCTAATACTGGGCGGAGATTTCAACTGCCGCATAGGATGCCTCAACGAGGACATCGAAGAGGCTGTAGAAAACAGCCAGCTCCTTCCCCACAGGACAAGCCTAGATACAAAATGCGACAATAAAGGGGTACAGCTGGTAGATTGTCTAGAGAGCAGAGCCCTACTCCTGCTGAATGGCAGGACGTCAGGAGACACCCCTGGAAACTTCACTTATGTCAGCCAACAAGGTAGAAGTGTAATTGACCTGGCATGGTGTAACGTAAGTGCACTCAGCTTCATCGAGGACTTTCAGGTGCTTCAGGACAGCATGGACACCTCCGATCACTTTCCTATAACTGTACGCACAAACCTATCACTAGGTACCACCCCCAAACGGCGCTACCTCGGAAAAGTAGAAGTCTTCTATTTCGACCACTCTAAATCCAAGGCGTACAAAGACCAACTCTCCCAGCTGAAACCCAACTGGATCGCGCTTAATCTCTCGGACCAACTTTCTTTACTAATAGAAACGTTAAAATCCACTGCTCGTAGCCTAGGTATGGCAAAAACTCGAAAAGTATTCGACCCCCCAGCCACATTATCAATTAGCAAACCCTGGTTCGACCAGGAATGCAAATTCACTAAATCAGAGTACAAGAGAAACCTTCGGCTGGCAAGGAGGGAAAAATTCGACGATCCTTATCGAAAAGATTTCTTGAACGCAAAGGGCCGATATCACGCCCTCCTCCGCTCCAAAGACCAGGACTTCATTTCAAAGTTCAAAGAAGCCCTGGAAAAAGCATACGATGGTCCTGCATTTTGGGAAGCCTTTAAGTGCTTCAAACGGCCGACGCTGCACATAACAAGTCCACTGACAGCAGTAGACTGGTTCAATTTCTTGTCAGCGGTATACGATACCCCTGTATGCTATATCCCAATCACCGATATACCAACCATTTACGACCCAATTCTGGACGCCCCGATTACAATAGACGAGGTGACCCGGGCCATTAGTCGTGCACCCAAAGGGAAATCCCCAGGAATGGATGGCCTCCAATACGATTTCTTCAAGTACCTTCCCACTGAGTGGATAGACATGCTAGTGAACTTCTTCAATCTTATTCTAGAGAAGAGGGAAATTCCTCCAGACTGGCCAAGTCTTGTCACCACAATGATCTTCAAGAAGGGAGAGCGAAACGATCCCATGAATTACCGTCTCATAGCCCTCCTGAACACCTCACTGAAATTGTTCACTTCAGTCCTGCTGGCGCGTCTGGAGAGGTGGGTTGAGGACAGGAACGTTCTTCCCGAATCGCAGGCGGGCTTCAGGAGGGGGAGATCATGCGAGGAGAACTTATTCGTCGTCACCAGTGCTGCTCAACTGTGTTTCGGCCGAGACAGGACAATGTATGGAGTTGCTGTCGATTTGAGGCGAGCTTTCGATAGCCTGTGTCACTCATTGCTCTGGGAAAAGATGACTGGCCTGGGGATCAGCTCACGATTTGTCGAGGTGGTGAGAGCGATATACGAGTCAGCTTCTATGGCAGTTAGGACAAACAATATGTACTCGGAGAAAGTGAAGATCACAGCTGGAGTGTTACAGGGCGAAATTCTTTCCCCTTTACTGTTTAACATCTTCGTCTCAGACATGGGCTCCTTCCTACTGTCAAAGGGCCTCCCTGGCATAAGGATTGGCCAGAACTCGGAAATAATTACCATCGAATATGCCGATGACCAGCTGATTCTTGCAGATTCTCCTTGCGACGCCAGGAACAAGCTGAGAGCCCTTCAGGAATACTTCAGCAGGAACCAGCTCTCACTGAACACTGACAAGACCGTCGTGGTCCACTTCAACAGGTCGGGGCGAGTGCCAAGATTGAGGATTCCCTTCACCTACAATGGAGAAACAGTCAAACTGGAGAACTCGGTGAGCTACCTAGGGATTCAACTGAGTGGCTCGACTCTATTCAGCAAAGCCTGCCAATCCCGTATCAGTAAGGCTAAAGTCGCCTCTGGCATAGCTGTGGACACCCTATCCCGAGGTTCCTGCTCCTCCTGGTCGTCTATCTGTAGAATCTTCAAGGCCTCGGTGCTTGGCACCTTGCTCTACAGTTCCGCTGTCTGGGCTCTCAGATACACCAAGGAGATTGAATGCGTACAGGTTCAATATTTTAAACGCGTCCTGGGTTTGCCGCAGTGCACTCCAGGACACATGCTCAGACTCGAAATAGGGGAACCCCCACTCGCCTGTGCTGTCCTTAAACGGGCCCTCAAGTTCCTGGCAAAAGTGTTGACGATGGATGATACCCGGTACCCGAAACGCTGCCTCGTGGCACTCATTGCTCTAGACAACCAGCCAAAAAATAAAGTAAGGTTTAACTGGTTTTCGCAGCTGAAGGACCTGGCTAGCAAGTGTGCGTGACAGGGTGTCGAAATCGAAACGGAAGCAACAGCTGTCCTCGCTTCAATCCCAGCGATTCTGGACCTAGCTAGGATGAATCTTCTCGACATCGACTTGGCCAGCTTGGATAAGTCTAGATTCAGTGATGCATATTCCTTCCTCTACATCCCACGTCCAGGCCCCCAGGACTATCTGCACTTGAAGGTCCCGTTCAACCAAAAGAGGCTCATAGCTCAAATAAGAATGATGGGACAACACAGCGCCACTCTCAAGTCAGGGAAATCTAGACGTTTCAAGCTATCCCCGAAAGAAACCTGCCCGGACTGCCCTCTCCATCAAGACCAGACTCTCTTTCACGTGCTCTTCGAGTGCCCGATGTACAAAAGCGCAAGAGAAGCCACATGTCCATATCTTCTTCGTCCCGAACACGCCATTCCAATTATTCGCTCGCCAAACGAACTTGATTTACAGAGGCTTCACCATTTTGTAATTGCAGTGCTCAATATCAGAAATCTCTGTCTGTTTGACTATTAACAATTAGCTCTTAAACAGCTCTGTCAGCTTGTATTGTTCAACTTGCCTCATGATCTGTAAATTTGAAGATAATTATGTACTATCTAAAGATGGGCTAAAGCGCCAAATGGCTTTAATTATCTCTCTTTATCTACGCGCATTTTACCTACTATGAGCACACAAACCCCCAAAGTGAATCAGTATTTTATTTTTCTTTATTTAATGAACACTTGAATGAAACTCTCGTTTCTTATTAATTTGTACAATGCAGTATACGCTTTTCCGTTTGTAACTCAGCCTGATGTCTTAAAGGACAAATAAAGGTATTTGAAATTGAAATTGAATTGTATGTATTTGAAAATTGGTATTGTATCAAAACCTTTCCCATTTTTGTTAACTATACACAGGTACCTACTGATTCTATTCTAATCTTTGAAAAATTTTGAATAATAAGTGAATAGGTGCCACAGCTATACAGCACATCACTTAGCTTCCTTGCCTATAACGATAGGGGCTGGTAGTTCAAGCTGGTACGTTTTCCCCAAGGGACCTATGAATGGAATGACTATGAATTGGATAAATTTTTAAATACTCAAGAAATGAGAGCGTGGAAAAAACTGTAAGGGAGGGCAAGAGGTTGAGCACAGCTCCCCATCTGTTCGACGTTGAGGAATATTCCCCCACCCGCAATATTTGAGCATTTTAATGAAGCTTTGTGTAAATAAACAAAACATAAATGATTGTAGTCAAATTGGTCACCCTAAAAAGGCCTGGTGATTTGACTAGGGCAGTGTTTCTCCGTTTTGACTAAAGGCAGTTGGAGGGGCAAGGGAAAGGATCTTCTGCGCCTCACCTCCGCGCAATGGGAGGAGAGCCCTATAAATACCCCCGCTGCCCGCCGCCATGACACTTACCCCTGAGCCTTCAACCGAGACTGAACCTGTGATAGTGAACCTGCGACCTTTTTACCTGTGATTAGTTGAGTTGATTTGAGTTGTGTAGTGAGTGAGTAGAGACCTTTCTGAACCCACTTTGATTGAACCCCGTGAAGTTGGAGAAGTGACTTGGAACTTGGAAACTGCTTAATAACAGCCGAGAAAGAGAGAGCGGGAGAGCGAACGAGTCGGCCAGGAAGCACATCTGCCCCCGAGACGTCTGTGAACCCAGTACTGCTGTGGAGGATATATGTTCCAGGAGCCCGAGCAGCCAGAGGGAGGACTGGACCTGACGAAAAGGATCATCCCAGGACCACACGGACCAGCTTTCCAGAGAAGGTAGGACCCAACTTCCCTTTATTATTAACTGGTACTTAAGCGGCACTTGGTTGTGTAATAGCGCCCTTCAGGCTTTCTGCACATCCCACTTGTCTGGAGGGAGAGTAACGAGGGTCTTGCCCCGTCTGTTCCAGCACCTCCATCATCTCTCATAGACTGAGCTTGTCCCCAGAAAACGTCCCCAATTTCCGTTCATTGGACCCCACTGAACCCACATTTGAACCCACCGTCTATGACCCCACGACTCTGGTGCCACATCTATTCCAACATCTTTTTCAATTTCTTTATATTGTAACTCATCCAAATTGCTATTTTCCCTTTGCTATTATAAATAGAATCCCGAACAACCGCAACACGTCAGCTTCACAACCACATTCTGTCTTATCTCTTGCGAATCCACGAACCCCGTACTTGTATTGTTCACTTTCTCTACAATAAATTCACTTGCCTTCACGTATCCATTTTATTCAAAGTCCTTGCCACTATAAGTAGAGTCACACATTCGAGCGGCCAACAGGCAAGGGAATTAGTAGTTTTCTAGCATTAATTTCACAGCCTTTTAGTGGCCTGTACGTGGAGTCAGTCCTGTGCAAATGAATTACATGCGCAGCAAAACGCCGTTTTGGCGTGTTGGTCTGCGACACCCTCGTCTCATCATCCCGCCCTGCAACGGTTCACATAAAATGGCTATTCATCACATAGGTGTACATCTCATTCATCACATACATAATGGCCATTGAGTGGATGCATGTTGAGGAGAGTACCAACTGAGGGGAATACGATAGACACCCACCGAGACAAAGTCAACGTGGGCGGGCATCCTAGGAGTTATGCTGGGATCCAGGAGGTTTCAAGGGGAGTTAAGGGCTCGTCCCCGTGAGGCAATTAGTCGAAAAATGAGAGTTGAACTCGTCCCCCGTCAAAATCTGTTTTCTAATATCGATTGTTTGGACTCATCCCCGATGGAATGGATGTGCTTAGCAAACCAATTCTTTATACTTGTCCCCGTTCATTTCAATGGATTATAAAGCTACTATAATTATTCCAACTTGTTTGCGTATACCTATATTGGATCATTGTCAAACCATATCAGTGTCCTTGTAACTGTTCAATGCGTCATGTGATAAGCGTTCAAATTGTTGGAGAATCTGGTAATCTCATTGTGACGGAATGGGAAAATACCTTGTATTTTGTATTAGCGAATTTTCAAAGAAAATGAAGCTATTGCAATGGCTTCGAAATTTAAATAATATAAATTTTTGGAAATTTTCTTCATAGAAATCCGTTTCAGACCATTCTAAAACGATTCCTGAAATTTAACACTTTTTTATATGTATATATATATATATATATGTGATGGAATGATGGAAACCCGCAAACAAGCCAAGATGAACTATTAACTACCACTTAATAATTTCCAAATATTACAAATTCTGAATACGTTTTGATACTCAAATAACACAAGATGTGTCGCCACAAGCTGCTCGCAAAACCCCTCGAGGCACAGTTTCAAACTATTGGAGAAGGGAGGGGAGCACTCAGTATGAGGCCCCACAGCCCAGTAGGTAGTCGTTTACGTGTGTCGGTTGTATGACGTTCTGTCTTGTCGAGATATTCCCACAGACTGTTTTCATCTCAGTGTACATAGTTTCATTGTTAATATTTGATTAGAATTTATCGTAGTATTACCGTCAAGTGCCTTCGAGGGGGAGTACGCTTAGTTTGAGTTGTAAATTAGTTTTAAAGACGATCGTATTAAATAGTTTCTTTCATACCAAACGGGAGTGTTCTATTTCATTACCATGGCGCCCTCAGACCGAGAAGAAGGACAAATCGATGAAGAAGACAATTTCGACCATTTTGACATTACATCAGAAGTGGGATATCACCATCCTCGTCCCAGATTTTACGAAAATCAACCCAGAAATAATGAACTTTTTCGTGATTTTCGCAATAGCGCTGTGCGAGACGTCCTTCAAGACCCTTCCAGGTTTAGTAGGGGGGCTCCGCCATTACTTCGAGTAGAAGGGAGCAGACGAGGGGAAACTTCTCCAGGGGGAAGTACCGAACTTTCATTTTTTTCTCCTAGAAATACGAGCCCCCCCCCCCCCCCGCCGCACGTCACCTGTTCCTCCCGGCCAGGCGGGCCAACGCAACCAATTGCCCTCACAAAACAATATTCAAGGTTTTTTAACAGACCTTTTGTTGGAACAAGCCCGTGCAATGCAAGCAATTGCTGATAAATTGACACATCAAGACGGATCGTCTTTTTTGAACACATCAAGACTAACTCTCCCCGAATTTGACCCAAACAATAAAAATGTTGAACCCAAATCATGGTGCAACACGGCTGAATGTTGTTTGATGTCAGACGATAAACAAGGCAGAAAATTGATTATCTCATTGAGTGCAGCTTTAAAAGGGGAAGCAGCTACTTGGTTCACTACAATTGTTCATCCTCAACTGACATGGAATGAATTTCGCTCACTTTTTCTCCAACAGTTTGATGTTTCACTTACGCCAGCAGGTTTTATGCTTCAGTGTTTCCAGAATAAGCCACGAGAATTTGAAAATTATGCCACCTTTGCTACCCAAACAATTAACCAGGTCTTGGCTCGATTTCGCCATTCCTCATTGGTAGAAATTGGTATGTCAGTGGCTCTTGCACAAATTGCTCAATCAGATCCTAGAGCACGTCGTCTTTGCTACACAACAAAGTTCAAAAATCGTGAGAACCTACTCCAAGAATTATGTGCTTTGTCATTCAAAAGACCAGGTGAAAATGATCATGACGATTTTTCACCCTCAAAGAAAAGCCGGCCAAACCAATACACGCCTCAGTCATCATCCTCTCAGGGGTCCACTATTCGTTGTAACCGATGCCACCGAACTGGCCACAAAGCTTTTGAGTGCCGATCAGCAGCTCCAGCCTCTAACCACTCAAACCAGTTACCAAAGCGGCCTAACTCCAGTACCACAACATGCTTTGCCTGTAACCAACAGGGGCATATCGCACCGAATTGTCCCAGGATGAAGAGGTCATCACAACTAGGACCGGAAGAAAACAGAAGTCAGTCCAAGCCAGTCGAGAAGCAGGTCAGCCTGTGTGTTGCCAATCCAGAGGGCACCTTTACCCACCAAGGTGATGTATTTAAGTATTGTTTTGACTCAGGATCAGAATGTTCTCTCCTACGTATGTCCATTGGCGCTAGCTTTCATGGCGCCCCTTTTGATAATATTGTCCATTTGCAAGGACTAGGATCAGCGGTAATAATTTCTAGTTTTCAAAAACGAGTAGCAGTTAATATTGATGGTTATGATATCCATGTGTTGTTTCACATAGTAACAGATAGTTCTTTACCAGTGCCCATAGTTTTGGGGCGAGAAATTCTTGTGCCAGATTTCTATATGGTGATCACTCCATCAATGTGCATGCTGAGGAAGGACAATCCTCCTCCAATGCCAGTTGCTACCCACAGTATTTTACTGGACACTACCAGACCTTGTGAGGTTGAAGTTGAACCCAAACAAACTTGTTCAGCAGTTCGTTTACAGAAATTATTGGACAATAGCACCAAGGGAGATATGCATTCTGAGACTGATAATGATGTTCATGACAGATCTTCTGATTTTTTGAAAGATCAATATTCTTTAGATCAATGTACTGAGGATGAGGTTGTGCTGTTCAGTGAGGTATTAGCTGGTCCCAAGGTCACAATTCCTTCTACTGACTCACCCCCACCAGCTAGCACTGCCAATTCTGATTTAGTGGTCACAGATCTTCCTGTCAGCTTCAGGTTTGAACTTGACCGTATTTTAGAGAAATATTCTAAATTCTTCATTTCGGGAATTCCTACTACGCGTGTGACAACTGGAACATTCAAAATTCGCCTTATTGATCCTAATAAGATCATACACCGTCGCCCCTATAAACTTAGCCCTGTACAGCGTGAAATTGTTCGGAAACATCTAAAAGAACTAGAGGATGCAAAAGTAATCCGTCCTAGTTCCTCTCCTTTTGCAAGCCCAATCCTTCTAGTGCCAAAGAAAACGGGTGGTTTTCGAATGGCAGTTGATTTTAGATTTTTAAATGCCAACACAGTCCCAGATCGATTTCCTCTGCCCTTGATTGCTGATCAGATATCCCGCTTAAGCGGAGCCCGATATTTTTCGGTGCTTGATGCAGCAAGTGGATTTTATCAAATACCCGTTGAGGAAGATTCCATAGAGAAGTTGGCATTTGTTACGCCTGATGGCCAGTGGGAATTTTTAGCTTTACCGTTTGGGGTACGTAATGGGCCAAGTGTATATCAGCGTGCTTTGATGTCCGCTCTAGGCGACCTAGCACATGACTATGTTACATGTTACATGGATGACCTGCTGATTGCAGCAAGCACTCAAAGTGAAGCACTAGAACGTTTAGATCATGTTTTAGACATTTTAACGTCCAAAGGTTTTTCGTTGAATCTAGCTAAATGTTCTTTTGTTGTTTCTAAAATAAAATATTTAGGTTACGAAATAGAGAATGGGGAACTAAGACCCAATAAAGCCAAAATTGAAGCTCTCACAAAATTGCCACCCCCCACTACTCTTCGTACACTTCGTCAGTTCTTGGGACTTGCGTCCTACTTTCGACACTTTGTTCAAAATTTTGCTCAGTTAGCAACCCCGTTATTTCAATTAACACGCAAAACCGATGATAAAATTGATGATAGTAAAAATCGACCCATTCCTTGGACAGATGACCATGAAAAGGTTCGACAGCAGCTTATTAATCTCCTCACTTCTGAGCCTATTTTGACAATTTTCAACCCTTCATACCCCATTGAGCTGCATACCGATGCAAGTTCTGTCGGATTTGGTGCCATTTTGGTCAATATAATAGACAAAAAACCAAAACCAGTTGCCTACTATAGTAAGAGAACTACACCAGCAGAATCGCGGTACCATTCGTACGAGTTAGAGACACTAGCAGTGGTCTACGCCATAAAGCATTTTCACAACTACTTGCAGTGTTATTCATTTGTTGTTGTAACTGATTGCGCCTCATTGCGGGCAACTCAAAATAAACAGGATTTAATACCCAGGGTCCAAAGATGGTGGTCATATTTGCAAAGTTTTGATTTTAAAATTCAGTATCGCCAGTCTTCACGTATGCAGCATGTTGATTTTTTCAGTAGGAATCCAATTGACGACGAACTTGATAGGGCTGAATGTTTGCCACCAATACAATCACCCCCTATCATAGAAGATCAAGATAGCTCCACATTAGTGACAACCCCAAATTTAAATCCGCAACCCCCAAAAATGCGACCTCATGGGAGACTCCGTAATATTAAACCCTCTAACCACATCTCAGATAGCGACAAACGTGTAGACCTGACAGCAGTTTCAACTGATTGGTTGTTGACAGCTCAACAAAACGATTCATTTCTTGCTGATATTATCACCAAGTTGCAAGCCGAAGAAATAGATCCAGATATTCAAAACACCTATGAAATTCATTCGGGTATTCTTTGTAGGAAAGTTCAACGTCACACACAAACTAGGTATCTTCCTATTGTCCCGCATTCCCTTCGATATGCTGTTGTTTCAAACGTCCATGACTCTCTTTTTCATTTAGGTTATGAGAAAACCTTAGAAGCTTTATACCAACACTATTGGTTTGAACATATGGCCAAATACGTCCGTAGGTTTGTTGATAACTGTCTTGTGTGTAAAACATCCAAGTCGGATTCTGGCCCTCGACAGGTAGAACTCCATCCGATACCAAAAGTTTCAGAACCATGGCATACCCTTCACTTAGACGCTTCGGGTAAATTGAGTGGAAAAAAGGACTCTAAGGAGTATCTTTATGTTTTCATTGATTCCTTTACAAAATACTGTGTTCTGCAGCATACTCGCTCCCTAGATGCTGCAAGTGCAGTGAAAGCGTTAACCTTTATTATAAATTTATTTGGACCCCCTCAGCGTATCATTTGTGATCAAGCTACTAATTTTACAGCTAAAGATTTTAAAGATTTTTGTGTTTCTCATCAAATTGATCTCCATTTTATTGCCACTGGGGCATCCCGGGCGAACGGCCAAGTTGAGCGCCTAATGGGCACCTTACGTAATATGTTAACAGTTGCTGAGACCAACCAACATAGGACATGGCAGTCTAGTATTGGTGAAATCCAATTGGCACTAAATAGTACACCCCATAGTGTTACTAAAATCTCCCCTCTGCAGCTAATGTTTGGCCGAATATCCCGGCCTCTCCAACTAGTTTCTGTGACGGACCACCTCAATGAACAGCCATCCACTGGCCTCCGCGATTTGCGTGACTCTGCCGCTGAACTTATTGAAAAACAAGCCCAAATTAGTAAACGTCGGTTTGATGATGGGAAACTTATGGTTAAACGTTTTGAGACAAATGATTTGGTTTTTGCGCTAACAGAGGTGAGGAACCGGGTTAAATTGGATGATGCCTATCGCGGGCCCTATAGAATTGTGGAGGTTTTACCTAATGACCGCTACCTGTTGCAGTCTGTATCTGGAGGGACGAAGAAATATTTAAAATACCCTCATGAACGTTTGCGCAAGGCTCCTATTTTTGATGGGACAAGCCCTCTCCCTGATACTGGGGACATTTCTGAGTGACGTATGACTTCTTGTTTATGGTGGCCTCTGCCCCAATTGACTGTGGATCCTCCCGGTTGGTTGGACTTCAGCCTGCGCGGCTGGTCTGACAATTCTTTCTTATTTGAGTGTCATACTATGTTGTCACGGTTGTACCTTCTTTTCGGGGAGTAGGGCCTCTACCTTGCTTGGCACCTACAGGGGCTTAGTCATGGATGGACCCTCTTTCTTTGTTCATCCCTTTACTTCGCCTTTGTCCTCACAGTCACTTCTTTTCTGATAGGGTGATTGTCAAGTCCAAGTGAGCTCGAGTGTCCTCTCTCCTGTGTTTTGTTGGGTCTCCTGTGTGTTTTGTGGCCTCTACCTTGCTTGGCACCTACAGGGGCTTAGTCATGGATGGACCCTCTTTCTTTGTTCATCCCTTTACTTCGCCTTTGTCCTCACAGTCACTTCTTTTCTGATAGGGTGATTGTCAAGTCCAAGTGAGCTCGAGTGTACTCTCTCCTGTGTTTTGTTGGGTCTCCTGTGTGTTTTGTGGCGTCTCTGCTGTGCCACTGGACGCGCCTCTGGCTAGTTTTGTGATTTGTGAGTTTTTACGTTCCCTTGCGCAATACGTTTGTTGGTTGTTCATTTTACATTTTCGGGCTGAACTTTTGGTTCCTCTCCTCTGTGCCTCAGTTGTTTGTTGGGTTCCATGCTTTTGATTTTGTTTGCACGCCCTGCCTTTCCCCACATTGTTGTGGGCGGGGGCGGGTTTTTTGGTAAGGCCTAATGCGTTGCGTTTGGCCTTTCAGGTTCTCTATGCTCCCGAGGACGGCAGCACGGTCAGGATCGCCGTGTGATGGAATGATGGAAACCCGCAAACAAGCCAAGATGAACTATTAACTACCACTTAATAATTTCCAAATATTACAAATTCTGAATACGTTTTGATACTCAAATAACACAAGATGTGTCGCCACAAGCTGCTCGCAAAACCCCTCGAGGCACAGTTTCAAACTATTGGAGAAGGGAGGGGAGCACTCAGTATGAGGCCCCACAGCCCAGTAGGTAGTCGTTTACGTGTGTCGGTTGTATGACGTTCTGTCTTGTCGAGATATTCCCACAGACTGTTTTCATCTCAGTGTACATAGTTTCATTGTTAATATTTGATTAGAATTTATCGTAGTATTACCGTCAAGTGCCTTCGAGGGGGAGTACGCTTAGTTTGAGTTGTAAATTAGTTTTAAAGACGATCGTATTAAATAGTTTCTTTCATACCAAACGGGAGTGTTCTATTTCATTACCATGGCGCCCTCAGACCGAGAAGAAGGACAAATCGATGAAGAAGACAATTTCGACCATTTTGACATTACATATATATATATGTGTCACTCCAGACGATAACTCTCGATAGAATTGAGATAAACAGCTCAAATTTGCACAAAAAATCTATCTTGGCAATCGAAAGGCTAAGTTCGAAGATGGGCGAAATTGGCCTACTCTAAGGAGGGTTTTGGCGCATTTAAAGTGCGCAAAAATTACCCAAAAATCCCCAAAATGTTATTTTCCAACAATTGACCCCTCATTTTAAAGGTTTTTGCACGCTGAACACGATGGTGGAATCGGATTTTAGATATCTTGATCCGTTCTCAAATTAGAGCATTTAAAGTGCGCAAAAATTACCCAAAAATCCCCAAAATGTTATTTTCTAACAAGTGACCCCTCATTTTAAAGGTTTTTGCACGCTGAACACGATGGTGAAATCGGATTTTAGATATCTAAATCCGTTCTTAAATTAGAGCATTTAAAGTGCGCAAAAATTACCCAAAACTAGGATAATCTTTAAACTCTTACCCCCCACCCCCTTAGAGTGGTCAGATTGAAAAATGTGAGAAGTATTAATTGAAGACGAGAGTTCGAAGCAAAAAAGGGGGAGGCAAACGATTAGTACAACTCCTTGAATTTCCCATTTGACATATAATTGTTATGATACCTTCATAGATAGACAAGTACCGGCCCACGTATTACTAGAAGGAAGACGAAAGAAAAAATCTATTTCAAATTATTCAATTTAGGTACTAACAGTAGGAGGAAGAAGGTTAGGTAGGTATCTTATCAATTTATTATCAGTATCATACGAATATTTGATATTCAAAGGTAGGTAGGTACTTAACATGATAAAAATAATATCAATGAAGAAGGAAGGATCTACCTACCTAGTAGAGCAAATCTTGAACTGGTTTTAGATACCAGGCCTGAAATCGTAGTCAAGAGGAAAGGCCATTCAGAAGGAACAAGGAATCTACTCATAACAAACGGTAGAATCAGGATGGACAAAACGTACAAATTAAAATAAATACGAAGAGAATATACATAGAAAACCAAATTTTAGACCGAAGTTTTCCTTTATTCAAAACCATAGCCATTAATTCGAATATTTCTTTGAAAATTCGCTCATTAAGTCATGCTGCATGACTGGTTTTTTTTTTTTTTTTGTATTTTGATTTCTTTATGACTGTTCTGTACCATTTAGAACCTACATTGTAATTATTGATGCTGCTTTTGTTCAACATGCGTGAGTTCCACATGGGCACTTAAAGGTTATAGCAATTATTTTCGGCTCCAATAAATGACTGGGACTTGTTGATATGAGCTGTTGATATCCAGAAGGGTACCTACAGAAATTTTCGAAGTTCAAATGTGATATTAGCGTCTTGATGCTTTGGAGAGGGTAGTCTATACAGCTGTCCAATTTACTGACAGCCCGAAAATCCGCAATGAGACGATAATGCTGTCGAGGATTGGGGTGAGAGTAATTTTTGGTTACTCGGAAGTATGGCGATACGCTTGCCTGTAAACTCCAACCCGCTTTTCGCTCCTCTGGTTTCCAAAAGGTTTTGAATTTTGGTGCGCATTACCTTTTGAGAGGGAGAGATACATATTGCGTGCGGCAGGAATAGGTTACTGTCGAACACCCAGGCGTAGTCGTACTTCACCGATTATGTGCAACCCCACTCACCGGTTTATACCTTGAGGTATCGTTTCAATAACCGTTTTGTGAAACTGTAATCCGATTGAACTGCTAATATTCGCGATGCTGAGGAGGATCAAATAAAACAGATATTTCCATTATTGTTGACATGTTATGACAGAAAGGTCTACTGTAGTGTTTGAAATGCTGTAGGTAATAATTCAAATTTCAATACTGAGATCCAAGCTCCCGTATCCATCAACGCATGAGAGTCTATTTCGTTCATTTTAACTGGTAAATAAGCTCCTCAAATATTTCCCTAAGTATCAAGGAAAAACTGAAGAAAATCGGTATAATCGGATCATATATAGTAACAGTCTCTCGTTTGATTACCAGTTAATGCTCAGTTGATATTTTACTCGTAAATTGCGAGTCGTAATCCTATACAACCTGCAAACTACGACCTTAGAACTCTTACGAAGTTTCAAATCATAGCAGAATCATTACCAGATTTCTTAGCTAGAACGTCAGTGGTCTTGGTTGCAACTGGTAGGATCGTTTGGTAGTCATCGTAGCAAAGGGTGTCCGCGGTTTTTGAGTCAACCCCTTGATTGACCAGCATCTCACGAAATTTGTCCAATGCCTTTCCATTGTCAAGAACCATTCTAATCATACTCCTTCCTTCTTCCAAGTTTTCCGCTCTTTGAGTCATACACATCAGTTGCCCACCTGAAATAATAGATAAAGTAGTAGAACAAATTAATTAGAGAACATTAAGCTACCTAGACACAAATAGTGTTTCAAGAGTTTTCACGGGAAACAGGGTTTTGCAAATAATTTTTGCCTCCTCCCTCAACATTTGGTGGTATCATGAACCAAAATGAATGAAATTTTATATGTAGGTCCCATTTGGGGTCTAGTTGGTCCGCGAAGCTCGGCGTTCCTGTCAGCCATCTCTAAGGTTTGAAATTTTCACCACACCGTAACTCGAAAACTTTCAGTAGAAGCATATAGTTCTTTATGACGTTTTTAAATTAGTACCAAACTTCAGGATTTTCTGAGACCACCCGGAGCATAGTACGTCTAGCCGTTCGTTCACAGTAAGACCCTAAAATTTGAACCAAAAGCTTCGTCAATAGTATAAACAGCTTATACTATGGAACATCTGATTATAATCACGCATGGCTTTATTCGAGTTTGCTTTTCCGTGATATATTTTATTTAATGAATGTGGTAACTTTGAATTTTGTTGATAGGTTCTTTTGCAACTTGAACAAACGGTTTATGCTCCATGAATACCAACAAAGAATTATTATGAATATACCGTCGCCATTTACTCAATGCTTAGCAGTTATCTACACAATTTCTCCCCTTCATTTCGTATATATGCCGCCTAGCCGAAGTGCCATCAACCCTTCAAAAATTCAACCCTTTTAGGGTCTAAAGCCGCGGAACTCTCACTACTTATTGTCTAATGGCATCCATCGATTGATGTAATTTTGATTCGTGGTAAGTACACCATCTTTCTGAATGGTCCTGGGAAAATTCTATTCTATTCCTTGTGAACGGCAATTATTGAGGGATATCTCTCATATTTTAAATTCTTACCTAGTACCTCAACTAGTTCATTAAGGTCTTTGGATCCTTTCCCTCGAAGAACCAATATACTTTCTTCTATCTCCAGGCCGTTGCCGACGTACTTTCCGATGGGGTTGCTCATTTCCGTGAGAACACAAACCAATTCCATACCAAGAAGAGCCGCATTTTCTTTCTATAATCAAATAATTCGCACGTATTAAAATCAGAAAGAATCCATCGATATCCTTCGAAAACAGTTTTCACTGGCGGTCTATTCGGAGAACTGGTTACCTGACAAACTTCGTCGTGCCCGACACACATGGGTCGGCTCAAAATCGGGCATTCTGAGGTAGCTTACCGTGATGTGGCAGTTTTTGGAACAATTTCAGGTCGATTTGGCCTCAACAAAGAAATTCAAAATTAAATTCTATGAGCATGAACTACTTGTTCCGAAATTCTTTATTAACGTCTAGAATACTGCTTATCAAATCTCACCAACTTCCGAGCAAAAGCTCCTGCTTCGTCAATGTTTCCATGTATCGCTGCATCGCCCACTTTGATGTCCATAACCATGTACCTCACGCCAGCAGCTGCTTTTTTAGAGAGTATGGAACCTGGATATAAAAAACTATCAGAAAAAATGAACTCACATTTTTTCACTTCAACAAGTTCCAAGCTTCAATAACTTGGCCTAAATGAATGGAATGCATTAGTAGATTCTCCTGATCAACTCCCTTTCATTCTGGCCAACTTATTCTGCGCTAAACTTTCCGAGCTTATCTGACGGCGCAAAAATAACCCATGGTTTTAAAACTAGGTACAGTAATTTTTTTATTTTTGGAACCAATAATTTTTTTCTTTTCACGAAGATTATCTGTAGTTTAGGCAAAATGATCTAGTTTTGAAGGAATATAACGGTTTTAACTGCAGAAAATAATGCCAGGGGTCCTCTCGCTCAATACTCATGTGAAGCCTCGTAACAAGGTCACATCACTCTACTCTCACTTACTTCTCATTGCTATGTTGACGTGCTCAATAATGTTTTACGCCCACAACATCGATGATAACAAATCAAAATGAAAGAAATCTGGTTCTTAATTTGAAGGCATACTTATGATATTTCCAACTGCGGATGAAAATGCTGGGGAGGTTCTGACGCAAGTTCTCATTGCACAGCTGCGATTTTTTCACGAACTGCATCTTTCAATTCGCCAATCGTGCGTGATTTGTGAACGCACACCTTCGTCTGGAGGTTCTCACGTGAAAAGAAAGTGTTTTTGGAACCAGATTTCTCGCACGTTGATCTGTTATCGATCATAACAAATCACCCACGATTAGCGAATTGAAAGATGCTATTCGTGAAGAAATCGCAGCTGTACAATGTCAAACTTGGGTGAGAGCAATGGAAAGGCCGCGAGACTTCACATGTATTGAGCAAGAAGAGCGTCAGAACTTCCCCAGCATTATCATCCGGAGTTGGAAATATCACAAATATGCTTTCAACTTAAGTAAAATCTACTACAGACAATTTCCTTGAAAGACAAAACTTACTTGTTTGAAAAATGATTAAATCTCGTGTTATTTCTGCGCCACCCTGTTATAGGTTTTATGAGAACGAACTGTGAAAAAAGAGAATGTAAGCCTTAGTCTATAGGTGCATAGCGAACACTCTCTTTGACGCGCTCAGGAAACGTTTTACCGTAACCTATCCATATTCCTCTGCCACTGTTTCCTGCTAATAATTATTGACGGTTGTAATGTCTCAAGGGAGCATTACAACCGTCAATAATTATTAGCAAAAGAATAAAGTTGGCGTGGTTATTTAGGTACTTATCTCTAAAACATTAGTCACAACATCCAAGCAAATCCTATGAAAAATCCGTTATTCAAACCCAAAATTACTTACCAAGATTGTGTAAATTCATGATGCTCAAAAGGCCTTATTTTACTACATATTGCGGGTGGAGTGTAGTGGATTCGCCGAATGGGATATTACACCTAAACTTTTTGCTAGTAAATTTTTTAATAGGGAGTGCCTAGGCACATTTTTTTTTTTTTTTTTAATGAAAGCATATTCCATCCTGAGAATTTTGACACCAACCGCATTCTCCTACGATAAATAGTTATTATTCTATGAATTTTCAAATTTTCGTGCACTAGTGACGTCATTGCACCCCTTGCCAGGTATGACGTCACAAGTGCATGAAATTTCTAAAAATCATAGAATAAAATCTAATTATTGTAGGAGAGTGTGGTTTTTTCCAAACTCTCAGGATGGAATCTACTTTCACTTGAGAAAGAAAGAAAAAGTACATGTTTCATACCCACGAGTTACCCTCGTGGTAAACCTCTGAGGGAACCGCCTCGTGTGAGTGGCTGGGGGCGGGGATGTACTCGTATCTTCCTACCCGTATTATGATATTTACGGAATTCAGAGCTGACAATTAGCACGCAGACAGTGTTTGGCATTTTCGACCACTGAAATACCCCAATGTGCGATTTGGTGTACTCAAGAGGTACCTAGGTATAACACTATCCAGGAAAAGTATCATAGATTTGGATCAAATCAGTGGCTGTTTTCGTCACGGGCTCTTAGGCAAATTTATTGCGCCAACTCTACCTGATTATTGGATTTTTTTAGATTGCCTGCTATGGCACATGTCTTCCTTACATTTTGCAAGCATCTTGTTCTGCGCAATATCTTCTTTAAACGAACCTACTCAACCAATAGCGTTAAATCGTTAATCTCAGTGTAGTGGAGGAAAATATCATACCAACGATGAGCTCATCACAGTCGACCGTGGCAGTTACGTCTCGGATTGCATATAAAGCTTTGTCGCCGCAGCATATATTGTCCGTTGGGGAAGCCAAAAAAACTCCACAATTCTCCAAACAGCTCCGGAGCTCTGCGACGGACAGATTAACTCTGTATCCAGGAATGCTTTCTAATTTGTCCAACGTCCCTCCTGTGAGACCCAATCCCCTTCCAGACAACTGAAGTACAAAAATAAATCAACAATGTAATCCACGTTCTCAAAAACACTACCTACTTCAAGAGTGCAGTAAAGCTCTCACACTCCTTATAATGGGCGATTCTAGTGAATTTTTTTATCGCTCTTTGCTCTTTGCGAAGTTGGTACTAAGCCGTTTGGTGCGGCCTGAAATAGTTCCAGAAGCTGCCACAAAGTTTTGCTTCAAAATGAGCAAAACTTACCTTCATGAAAAGTTTATCCGAAATTCATTATCGATTTTAATTTGGAAAACGGCAATGTACTCATTGAGAACATAGAAAATATGCAATCAATTTTGAATTTTAAATATAATTTTATATTTTATATTATTATTTTATTTTATATTTCACATTATTTTTTATATTTTATATTATATTTATATTTTATTTTATTTTTTTATAATTTTAATATAATTTTATATATAATTTTTCATATATTTTTAAAATGTATTCAGTTCATTATATTTTCAATAAATCCGTTTTTCTTTTAAAATTAATTCAAAATACGCTTATTAATGTTTTTGGGACAAATGGGTTTCAAACTGAAGGCCAGTAAGAGTACAGTGGATTTTTCGGAATTGAAATCGGATGTATAGAACTTGCATTCCTTTTCTGTCGATTTGCGGCCGGCGATGGGGGCAGCATAGAATTCGTTTACTTCTTCTTGCGTTATTGCGGCGGCTAAAGCTATATTACATATAGATTTGGAATGATTTTGTAAAATTCTGTAATCTTAGTACCTATAGGGGGGATTTTTATCATTTGGTGCAGGGGATTGTAGGAACGTAGGCCTTCCTCGGACAAATGGAATGTTACACACTTTTTCATAACGCATTTGGGGTGCAGAATTTGTGCTAAATTGAGAATAAACGCGTCAAAGAAATTGGCGGCGTCCAATAATTGGGATATTTGTTTCGCCGTTTGGGGGTATTGCTTGTAATTTTTTGCTGGGCCGATTGTCAAATTGGCTTGGTACAATCTGTTCATGATTTTTCTTACGTGGTTTTCATGTTATGATTCTATATTACTGTAAGCTAATAAATAAATCATCGAGAAACAAGATTACAGATTTGGCGTGTAAATCGCCGAACAGCTGTTCTTGTAATGCGCTCAATGAAATTGGCCACCGGTCTCAAGTCCCACTGGTACTCGGGTGTAAACATAATATGTACCCAACGGGGTTTTAATTGTACCTGATGTTTGGCTCTCTACAGCTAGGGAATTTGGATGACAGGCCAATTTAAAATCGTTTAGCGTGTAAAATCATGAAAATATCCCTCCCGTGTATCTCCATGAAAATATCATCGCAAATTTTCGATTGTTGGAAGGGAATATAGTCGATGCCGACCACAATTTTGTTCAGCGCCCTGAAATCAACGTATTTCTGGGGTGAAATGGGATCTGCAAATTTTTTTGTGACCAGAAAGTGGTGAGATGAGGGGGGGGGGATGAGACGGTGTCGGCGTAGCGTGTTACCACTATCCCATTGGTTATCAAATTGTATATTTCTGTTCGCATTATTTTGTTTTAAAACGGGTGGCACTTGGTACACAGGGCACTTTCTCGGGAGCGGTGCCTCTGCTTTCAACCTTATGATATTTGGTTAGACTGGTGCAGCCTATGTCGTTGTTAGTACATCCGGGACTTGTTCCTTTAGTTATTTGGAAAGTACGCCGAGGGATTGGATTGCTAAAAATTTTGAGTGGGTCGGGCTGTTCTTGTTGGTTTTCCATTCCGAACGTTAGCTGAAATTCTGGCTCAAAGTTAATTTGGATTGCACTGTATGGGATGTTGTAGATTACGCCTGTAGTGTTAATACAGGACGACCAAAATTTAAGGCCCACCGAGAAGAAGGGGGTTTTGAAAATTTCTAAATGGTAAATCCCCTTAATTTTTTGCATAGAATCTGAATATGACATTTTTGCACATGTGCAATTTTTTCGCAATGCACAGTTTTTTCATATGAGAACCCATTTTTTTTTTGTAGAGCCAAATTCCACGTAAAAGTTCATGAAAAAATGACCCGTCACTCGAATTTTTGAGAGCGCAAAAATGGGCCCAAATACTCTCAACATGAAATTTACGGGATGCTAACTTCAGGGGAGGGTTCGGAGAGTGTCAGTGATGCATGCTACGCAAATCGGCTTCTTGGGCATTCTGGGTAAGTTGTTGTTTCATAAGTGCCAACATCTTGATTGTGCGCAATGAGGTGGGATCGGGTTCATTGGGGCCTTTTGGCTGTCCTACATGTTGGACATCTCCATTGATTCTTGGCTGTTGTTCCCTTCCGTTTCCAATTTTCAAATTAGACACCAGCGTAAGTCGGGCAGCATGCAGAATTGCATGCGGAATATATGATCGGTTGCGCCTGTTGCGCTTGTTGGAGCGGTACTCCACAGGAACTTTGGACATGACTGTCTGCCGCCGTGTGCGGGCGATGTGTGTGTGGTGGGTTGGGTCACAAGGGGCTCGGGTGAGATGTTGTGAGGATTATACGAAACACAAAAATTTACAAAATAGTGTTAAGAAGGGAGAGTTTTTGATGTGATGATTGATTTCGATATGGTAGGAATCAATCAAATGATTATTTCAGTACTTCGAGAGACCCAGTGATCTACTACCTACCCTATAACGTGATCTTACGCTATGACTCCGGGGAAAACGATAAATAATAGGACAAGATTCACTTCCTTATGTAATGAACCCAAGTTAAGTAAAGTTGGAGCTAACTTAAAGAAATGTTTGGGGAACTAAATTTTGACGCGAAAAACCGTTAACAAATAAAAAAGTGCCTTTTTCGTAAACAGCAGAAAAATAAATAATAAACCATAATATATTGAAACTAAAAAACCACAACCACAATAAAAAACACTACTAACTTACACATTCGAAAAAAGCAGTTTAAATCCTAAGGATAAAAAACGGCAATCTACTGCGAATAGATAAATTAATACACGATAGTAGGTACAATTAAACATGAACAACTTCTTACATTTTAGTGGTTAAATAAATAATAAGTTAGTCCATAACGATTAATTGATAAATGTACTTGGTAAATTAGGGAAAAAAAGTTGAAATAGTTCAGGGTCAGATCAACTCCTTGCTGCTCCACTGTATTAACTATCTGGCATGGTCATCGCATATCATAAGTATTATATATTATATCACTACTATTCGTAACTACAAGAAATTAAACGCATTATAATCATTTTGCTTCATCAATACCGGAAGGTAGGGAAGCCTTGGATTCGTAATTGAGTAAAAAACATCTGCCAATTCGAGTCGGCAGCTATTAGGTATAGGTACCAGAGAAGGTTTGCCTACCAAGGACGAATCCTAGCGGCAGAAGTCTTGAACTACTACTCGAGACAACCCTTCCAATTGCTCCTTGATAGGTAAAAGTCAAGCATTGCGAATTTTTGTGTGTGCGTATTGACTGCACTGCACTGGGTTGTTGGTTTGGTGATTGTTTTTGTTTGTGGTTAAGTCGTGATTTTTCGTTCTCTCGCTGTTATTTTTCCTACATTTTCTATTTCCCGAGTGTTTTTCCTCATCTGATTTCAACTGTTCGTTATGAGCAACTCCCCGCATAGAGGACAGTCTTCGTCCTTTCGCCGCGGAAAGGCACTTCGTCGGCAAGCTCGGGAAATTGGTTCAATGTGGCCGAGAACTTCTCCAAAAAAAAAAAGAAAAAAAGCTGATGAAGGTTCGAAGGATAATATTCGTCAATTGACGAGTGAAGCAACTGGAATTTCCGAAACAACAGTCGCTTCTATATATAGTGAGGGGAAGAAGTCGATCGAGACTACTGGCCAGGCTTCCTTCATCACTCCAAAAAAAGGAAACCCTACCCGAAAAAAATACCAACTGACGAGTTCGACAATGCGGTGATTCGTAATGAAATTCGGGAGTTTTACGCTGCTTGTTTACCTACGTACTTCCTTTTGTTCAGAACGTTATGAAAAAATGCGTTCATGTAAGTCTCATAAATGATTTGTTTCTTGTAATTCCTGCCTATTAATTTTTCTACTTTCCTTGTGGTATTATATCCTCAATTACATAGATTTATTATGGTAAAATATACCTAGTCCCACTGAATGTAGTACTCTCCGGGAAAAAAACAATAGTTTTCAGCATTCGTAACATAAATAGGTAACATGATTTTTAAACTTTGAGAAAGGTAAGGTGTAGATAACAGTATTACCTACTATTACGGAAATTGAAAGATAGTACAGATTCCTCATTATTCGGTAGGTAACCTAAGATAAAATTAAAATTATAGAACCAACAAAATATATTCAGTGTCCTACATTTCCACCATCAACCATTTTCAATTCCGTTTCCGTCACAGGAGGGAAATATGTCATTTTTTAAGGGAAAATCAGCAACAAATTATTGGACGCACGGGAAAAGCTGAGATGATAACAGATAAGTAGTTCACTTTTCTCCAGCAGAGTTCGCCCTCAGTAGGCAAACCTTCTCTGGTGTACCTATAGCTTCCTCCCTTGAACTACATGAACCTATAGAATAGCGTCAGGTCACTTGCTAATATGTGGGACCATTTGCGGTTCAACCCGCGTGTGCCCTCAAAATTTCAACTCTCTACGACTATTTTTCGCGTAGTTAGAAGCGTTACAAGGAAATGGTTACCACTCCATATTCGCGCATGCGCAGACGACAGTTACCGTACGATTCCAATGAAAATCATGTGGAACTACCAAAGTACTATTCCTGATCGATTCTCCAAGTTTGAACTCGTTTTAACGATACTTATGGTAGTTATGAGTGTTTCAAATATTTCACGTATGCGCATGCGCAGACGAAGGCTACAGTACTTAATGATTTTGTTATGGGACCATCTATAACCCAACCTCTCACCTACCCTCCGAATTCTAGCCCATTTAGACCATTATTTCGGGTAGTTATGGGCGTTACTAGGAATTGACCACAGACAGAAACGCACAGGCAGAAGCGGAAACAAAAATGTTCCTCGATGTCTGAAACGCAAAATTCTAGTGGAAATTTGCATTTTAGAGGACATACATTTTTGAAGATAATATAGCCTCGGAAGGAGTTAAATTCTTACAATTTGCAGATGAAATTTGCGCATATGTCGAATGTGATGTCTTAGAAGTTGGAATGAGATTATTTGCAATTCGCCACGAGATTAATTGCACTGGAGCCAGAGAAAAGGGTTGAAAATAGCAACCTATAAATCGCGCGTCGTCCCATTCACCAGGAAAAGAAAACTAAACCTTAGAAGCCAAGCGACACTTGGAGGACAATCGTTTGATGTCACAACAGAAGTAAACTTTCTAGGAGCCTAGTTAGGAAAAAAATTAACATGCCGCAAACATAATGATTATACGGTAACAAGATGGGAACGATAATACAACACATTAAAATCCATCACTCACATTAAATGGGGAGCTGAACCTGAAATTTGCCTCCTTTTCTATCGATTGACGATGAAGGCTATCTTGGACTATGGAAGCGTCTTTTATAACCAAGCCTGTATAATTCTCTTACTCCGCACATCCAGACTTCAATTCAAGTGCCAATGACTCATTCTAGGCAGCTTGTCAACCACACCGACAGAGCTGCTACTTGCTGAGACGGGAGAGCTCCCTCTCATAACACGTTGCCAAATGTTGTCTGACCGATATGTCCTTAGATTAAAATCTCGCGATAACCCAATCGTCTCACAATTAAGCTCTCTCAGCATCAAAGTACGTTCAAGCCCACGATGGGACCACAGATCCCCCCCCCCCCCCCCCCCACCAATTGTGAACAACTTCACAGAATATGACATCGATAAAATGACCAGTATGTATGTGAACAGAGTACCTTCTCGATTCCAGCTCCACTATGCTGAATTGATCCTCCCCATTATTGTGAATTACTTCCAGTTTACAGATAGAGAAATTACGGGAGTTGAATCCACACTGATCTCCTACATACAAAATAAATGGCCGCACAGTAGATCAATATACACGGACGGATCCAAAATTGGGGTACACGTGAGTTGCGCGTTCTATCTACCAACCGAACGTACTCAAGTAAGTACAATACAAATTGCCTAACGAAACGTCAAGCTTTGCCGCGGAATTAGTCGAAATTACCAAAGCAGTTGAATACCCGCTAACAATCACAAATAACTCGATAACCCACTGGATCATATAAACCGATTCCATGAGCTGCCTTGGAAAAATCAGTGTTACCACAATCAGAAGAGCGGATAACGCCCCTAATCGGACACCTGATAAGACTCATATATCAGGGTAAATCAACCGCCGTCCGATTTTCGTTCCTATGGATTAGAGGATATTTTGGTATTCGTGGAAATGAAGTGGTCGACGGATTGGCAAAGAAAGCAACGATGATAGGAACAAGCAGTGAGATTACTAATATTACTATACCAGCTAGGGCCCTTATTAAAAAGCGTGCACAAAATGAATGGCAACATCAGTACATCAGTCAGAATGATACTGGACTATTCTATAAACGCATACAACCAGTGGCGCTCCTTCAAACTTCGTTCAAAGGATTCACAGTCTCAAACCCGTTATGCAGAGTAATCTCCAGAATGAGGACAAATCATGGACTGTGTAACTCCTGCCTACACAGATTTGGACCTTAAGAAGAACCTGAGTGCAACAAATGTGGTGATCCATGTGGCACCATCGAATATCTAATGATGTCGTACCCACTGTTTTATATGGAAAGAGAAGAAATGTTCAAGAAACTCGCGGTCGAAATAGAAATCCCCATGAATTATGTTTATTTACTATCCACTCGGAACATAAATCTGTACACGATACTTTTTGAATGTACAGGCCTGTAACGCATATTATATAGACGATAATGTACCCCATGCACTATGGGTTTATAAATCAATGTTAATGTCAATATAAAAAATAATAATAATAAAATGAAAAAATAAAAAATTAAATAAAATTAAAAGGCTACCTACCTTGCCGTATTGAGGAAGCAAAAAAAAATGTGTTTCCTCCAAAATGAAAATTGTCAATACCATTTTGCGTTTCAGACATCAAGGAACATTTTTGGTTCCGTGTCTGTCTGTGGTCAATTCCTTGTAACGCCCATAACTACGCGAAATAATGGTAGAAATGGGCTGAAATTTGGAGGGTAGGTGCGGGTTAGATCATAGCTGGGCCCATACCATCATCAAATCATTGAAAAGTACTGTAACTTTCGTCTGCGCATGCGCAAACGTGAAATACTTGAAACGCCCATAACTACCTTAAATATCGTTGAAACTAGTTAAACTTTGAAGGGTCGATCAGGAATAATACCTTGATATTTCCTAGTGAGTTTCATTGGGATTGTATTGTAACTTTCGTCTGCGCATGTGCGAACATGAGATGTTGACCAGTTCCTTTTAACGCTTCTAACTATGCAAAAAATAGTTGTAGAGACCTACGCAGGTTAGATCGCATATGGTCCCATATCAAAATTATTGAAACCGTACCGTAACTTTTGTCTGCGCATGCGCAAGCGTCAGATCATTGAAGCACTCAGTACCCTGCAAATCATTGTAATGTGTCGAATTCCGATTTGACCAAATTTAATGTGCCAGGAGACTATACTTCAGACACCAAAAAGGTAGTTGTTGTTTTGTTCAGGTGGATGGCAAAGCTAGTGGGCGAAATGGTTTGTGTGGAAACCAACGCATACATTTATTTACCTGAATTCCTGGCTAGGCAATCCGCCCTGAGTCAGGTTTGCACAGTTCTGACTCAGGTTTAGGAGACACTCTGCTGACCCTAGGAAAATAACTGGGCCTACTGGCTGACAAGTAAATACTACAGTACCTGGAGAAAGGTTTGTGATAAAGCGATGTGCCGAAGTATGAAAATATATTAGAACGATGGACCTTTTCCGTTATCGTTCCCCCGGCCGCTCACTACGAGCCTCCTGCCGTTATCGTTCCCCCGCCCGATCAACAGAATTACACATTTGTAGTTCGTTATAAATTTTATTGAAATGTATAACATAAGCCAGACAGACATATAATGGACAGTTGAGGGTAAAGTGGTGCTCGGAGGCCAGAAAATAGCGACTTCCCTCAGAATGTCTTCAAAAGGGTCCTCATTCCTTGAAGCACAGGACTGACGCCACATGAACTCGCAAAGGTATGAGTCGAGGAGTGTTCGGCGAGTACCCCACTGTAGTTTGTTGCGGTTCTTTGCCTTTCCCCACAAACTTTCAATGGACTGTGTGTGGGCACGAGTGCTTGGATCGACGAAATTCAGCGAGTGATTGACTGTTAAGTGGTGGAAATCGGGATCGTTCGCTAGTACTCCATATGCCCTCCACTGATCGGAAATAACTGTTGTCCCAGGAGCGATCTTGTCTCGAATGATAGGAATGAGCGTGGCTGATGTACGGTCAGGTACGGCTACTAAAAAACTGTCCTTTGTTTCCCGGCAAATACCACCAAAAATCCACTGTTGAGGAAGCACACGGCCAGTATGGTTTTTACGACGTGAGAACAGGGACTCATCTATTTCGACAGTCATTTTGGGTCCACCAATGCGCGTTGATCGACGCAAAATCGAATTTGCGCAAACCTCGTGCATATAATTGCACCAATCGACGTACGTGTTGTGGTTCATACTCAATTCTCTCTCATAAAATTTGACCGATACCATTTCATGAGCCCAAGCATATATAAACAGTACAATGTCTTGTAAAGGAAGTTTCGAACCTGTGAGGTAGGTTTTAGATCTCAGGGCTCTTTCTTCTTTGCAGCCCCTTTTGTTGCACCGCCACTTGTCTCTTGACGTTAAATATAGTTTCAGTTCATGCCCTCCAGAACACATGACACTTTCCGGGAGGATCCTTTTTTCTTGTAAAAAGCGCACGGCACCTTCCTTGTTTTTCACTCGTTCATATAGAGACAAGAAGTTCATTGTAAGCTTGACTGACTGCTCTTGAATTGATTCTAAACAAGATAAGTGGTGACCTTCGATGGATGATCGGGCGGGGGAACGATAACGGCAGGAGGCTCCTAGTGAGCGGCCGGGGGAACGATAATGGAAAAGGTCCAGAAAGAATACTGCAGAATACAAAGACAGGGGGCAATGAGATTCGATGAATACTAGTTACAATAATAGTGAAAGTAAGTGAATTTAGCGCATTAATTCGGGACTCTACGACAACGAAAGCAACAGGACAATTTAGATATAGATGAAGTTAATACAAACAAAGATGTGTCAGGAAACGTGTTGTAAACATGGTGGCACCAAAGTCAGGGTTCATTGATCCAGATGGGTTCAGATTCAGGGGTCAATGCCGGGTTCATGCACGTGGTAAGGGTCCACGTTTGGGGCCAAGGCTCGGGACGGAGCCATTTACTATGTTGGAGGTTCTGCAAAAGAAGGAATCAATCGGCTATCACCTCCGTCGAGACACTGTAAATCGCTAAAAGGATAAATCAAGGTAAAGTGTGCAGGTCCTGCCTCTCCTGGAAAGTGCAGAAGCTCCTGATTCGGCCAGCCTCTTCAGCTCTGCCCTTCTCCGGTTCCTTCTGGTCTTCTGCTGGGACGTCCACCCAAGGCGAAGTGGTCTTGTCTAAACAGGGAAGGCATTGAGGCAGAAATGGGTTCTAGGCTTACTATGAACCCCTGTGCTTCCTGGCGGATGTTCTATCTGATGAATGTCCAAACTGTCTCTACTCCCGTCTCTGGCTGTCACTACAAGTCGTTTCCAATACGCATCAATCAAAAACAATAAGTCCAAATCTCTATGTCTACTACTGAGGTCACTCTCAACTATGGGTTCAAAAATGGCTGCTGAAGGATTCACAATCAAATCTAGCATCAACTATCACTGTTCTGTCTTAGTTCACGTCTCAGGGGAAGGGTGAAGCAATGGCGGTCACTGCGAGGTTATATACTCCTCCCTTATCCTACTATTTTACCCCTTTGCTGGTGTGGGGGAAACGGCGTAGGCAGTCCACTTCTACCTCCACTACAACCGCTGGAGTCAAAACCGTTGACAATGCCTGAATCAAAATGGCAGCGCCTCTTCCTGATTTGATTACATCATCGGAAAGTGGTGAAATATGGAAGATAGATGGAGGTGAGGTGTTGGATGGCCTCAAATGCATTCCATCAAGACCCCAATTAATTTTGTTAGTCCATGTGACCTGAATCTTTTAGTCATTAACCCTTCATGGATACTTCACCTGTACACTGAATGAACCTACCCAACTATTCTATACGTTCATGTGATTCAAATGAGGACGCTATACCCGAACCCCGAACTGGCAGATGTTTTTCATACAGAATTTATTATACGAAAATGTATTGTACCTACAAAATTAAAGATTACTAATGGAAGTGCATTCATTGACTCCAAACTAAAGGGAAATGTAGTTAAAGCCAGTATCAGCCACCGGAAGGAATAATTAGTTCAATGGGCATTTTTGCTCTCAGAATCAGATTTAGCACCCTTGAAAATTTCCCACTGCCAATTTTCATCTCAAAACTCTTTGTAGCATGAAACAAACGGATAGAAACAAAACGTCATAAGTGGATGGCGCTGACCCCCCCCCCCCCCCCCAACCACACAACCAGGTGGACTGGGGGGTGGGAGCCTTTACCTTTGACGTCATTTCGCCTTCTTTCCACTGTTTTATGGCCCACTTTCAATCATCGGATACCCCTCCTATAGCACCTTTTCGGAAAGCAATCGCCGAGATCTTTTGCTTGAGAAAATAGAAGAAAACAGGTGAAATTGCCCATATCTAAATAAGGGATCGTGCTTCTGAAAGTGGCGATGATGGTGGTCCTTCAAGATAAGACGAAGACGTTCATATATTATCTTTTCCCGGCGCTAACCTTGACGGCTTACCTCCTTCAAACACGATTTCCTCCTCAAAATTCCCAGCGCCTTCATTCTTGCAACTTAGACATTCAGCAACTTCCCGTATCAACAACGGCAGATCGCAAGTGAGCTTTTCAAGACCAAAATCCGATAATACGGATTATAATTATAGTGGTATCTCCGACTCATTCGGTGAACCCGAAATACTATCAGAATTCTTGGGAAACACTGGAGCGAGAATGAAAACCAGCGGGATATCCACCATTAAACACATGGGAATGTTTTTTTATAAACTTCTACATGACTCTTAGATAGCCTTAGACTTTCATTCAAAAGTCTTAAGCTTTTCACGTTTTTAGTTGCAAAACTAAATAATGCAAGTCATAAAAGAAGAAATGTTAGTTTCAATAAAAAACATGAACTTTGTAGCTATCGCTGATTAAACAACAACGAAACATGAACAACGGCATCACAGTCCTGCACCCACTCCGTGTCATGAGAATTAATTCGCAACCCATAAGAAATAAATATCATGAGAAATGAAAGATGAAATGAAATGGTGAGATGAAATGAAATATAATGTTACCAGAAGTTGAAGTACTTGTAAATTCTACGTTGAATCAATGAGTAGCCAACATTGAACTATACCACCCATAGTTGGTTATACCTAGTTGGTATAGTTCGATGGTAGCCAATAGCGAAATGATCAAAACGAACTCTGATCCTCTCATCAGAGGGCAGCTGGTAACATCTCACTTCCGCGACTCTGGCAGATAAGAGCAGTCCCACTCCTGAAAGGGCATTTACTTTACTTTAGCTTATCACCTCTTGGTCTTATATTGGACTAGCACCTCACTCATTACCACCATTGATGAAACCATTGCTTGATAACCCCAGTGTAATAATCCGCAACAGACTATTGTCATACCCGAGTCTTATCAGACCTATATGGACATATTATGCTCTCCCCATTTGGAGAACATGCTCGAAATAGGAATTCCGAAGGATCCAGAAACGACAAAACTTTACTCTTAAACGCAGAATACGCCGCCATACTTGAGGAACCAAACCATTCATGATGAAATCAATGTTCTCTTTCCGCCTGAACTTCTCACCAACCACATACGCACATTCCGCTATAGTAGCCTGGTTTTGACCACCTAACCCTTGTCAACACCCCGCTTCAGCCGCTCTCACCACATGTTGGCTTATTATTCTGTGAATAATACACAGTATGTATTCGCTCAGCAAACATTTTTTATAACACCCCCTCAAAATTATTTCTTTTGCATTTGAAGTAGATTCCAAAAATGCAATGTCCATCCGTCGTACGCCGTGTCATCCATATCTACTTTTATTTTCGGTCTAAAAAGTTCGTTCTTTTGCATACTGGCTACATTTGGGCCCTGGTTGTCTCCCGAAACTTTGCAGCCCGATCGGAATATATCCAAAGGTGTTATGGGTGAAAAATGGGTGTAAAATGAGGAGTAGGACCCATGACTTCTGTTTTTATAAGTACTATCCCATTTTTACATGAAAATAGGCACCGTTCTAAGAATTTTGAGACCAACCGCACTCTCCTACGATGAATAGTTATTTTTCTATGACCGTTCAACCTATAAATATATTATAATTGCCAGATTACTATTCTATTTCCCATATTATCCCGTTGCCATGCGTATTCATGCGTAATCATTAGGTTTTCTCACATTACCCCTTGTCAGGCGTAATTAATATTATGTTTAATCGTCTTGGTACGGGGGTGAGCTAGTGACCCAGCACATCAACTTGGTAGTTGGGACTGGACGGCGATTGCAGTCCGTCGGTTCAAATCCCAACGCCCTTCATCCCAGCCCAAGGCGGCGAGGCAGTAGGTAGCCGTGAGAGAAAAGATCGGATCAAATTGTGATCATCCTCAGAGGGCAGCTGATCACGTCCATCTGACGCCAGCATGGCAGTTGAACGTACAGCCCTGAAATGGCTGTATGTACTTTATTAAATGTGTTTAACTCATCTTGGAGCGTGGGTCCAGACTTAAATCTCGAGTGTATCAGTCTATATTATTTTTAATGAACTTTACCGCTCGTGTGGCGAGCCATGTCACTTACCATTGGTACTTTGACACCTAAAGCTGCTAGTGCTGGTGCCAGTGGAACTGAGATTTTATCTCCGACTCCTCCTGTGCTGTGTTTGTCGCAAACATCGTAATTCCATTCGAAAACGTGACCTACGACCCAGACAACCAATAATTACGAGAAATAGGACGTTGATTCTCAGCTCTTCAATTTCTCAATTTATCTACGATTGAAGGTACGCTAAAAAACATTAACTGATTACCTGCTTCCTTTACTGACCTGCTTGCCCATCATAATTTCCAAGGTAAAAGTCGCCGTGAGAAGCCGCGTCAAACAACGATGACTCCATAATAAACCATAACGACAAATGATGGGTGGTCAAATTATGATTGTACATAAAGGAATCTGGTCAAGGATCCTGTATGAATTAACGCTAGTCCTAATATGATTAGATACTCGTAGGAGTATCTATTATTCAATGCAAGCGAGTTTGTCTTCTTGCCTTGATAAAGCTGAGGGGCCAGACCCGAGTGGCAAGTCGTTTGTTAGTCCATGTGTTTGTTCCGTGAAAAAAGATCTTCCAAATGGATTTTATGACGTGCAATTTTGAGGTTTCACTAATTAAACAATCGGTGTTACGATGCACCGGTGCCTGGGAAGGCGTCCCAGAATCTAAAAAGCCGTTAGTTTTGGGTCTGACGAATTTAAATTCTGACGGATATACGTAGCTGTTAGACCTTCATGACTCGCTGTAGAGGTTTTGGTGATACAGTGGAGCCTGCTCCTGGGAGCTGCTGGTAATGACGCCAGGAAGAAAAATAAGTGTTAGGTATTGCCTCTTCTGTACTTCGTAATTCTATATTATTTAGTTGAACTTGATAACATGTCAGGATAGAACTCATTGGGGCCACAGATGACTGTAAAAATACGTACCTATTTGGTGTGTTTTTTTTTTGGCTTTCGTGTGCATGATATGATGGAGGACAATAATTGTATTTGAGTCATATTATGAAAATCTTAATAGCGATAGTTAAACTAAAAAGGATAGACGAGATAAGTACCTGAGTGCGCCATGGTTTTGGTAAGCGTCGCGGTTTCTTGCTTCGACAACCCTTGAATCGCCATAGCCATCAGCATTGCACCTGACATGAAAAGAACAATCTTCTATCAACGAGGATGAAGCCAGTTTATAATGTACATTCACAAGTGAAATTCAGAACTTTCAAATTCAATTTGAGAATGGTTCAAACTATCATAAAAACTTCTATGATCGCAAACATCTTTAATGAAATTGTCATGAATATTCCACTTGACATGTGTGGGGGTGAAACTCATAGTAATGTAAATAAATTCATCATTATTCTGTAAAAGAAAGGGCTTTACTAATTATTTCATGATAAATAGTAAAAATGAAGGAGGTATAATCAAGAGTAGGTGAACTTTTGCGTGAGGTCAGGGATTCGTTTACGTAAAAAAAGAGGTGCTAGATCCTTTAACGACCGTACTTTGTTCCGTTGGTAATAGCTTACTCAACAAGTGGAAGAGCTAAATGGGGTGGTGTGATGGTGTTGGGATGTATAGGTAACCAGAAATCAGTAATCTGTATTGGCTCACTTTACAACTGACCCTCGGAGCCGCCCAGCGTAGGCCTGAGGCGACTCCAGCTATGGGAAAATAGCTACACATTAAGAAACGGACCTTATCCTCCTCTACTTCGTGACTTTACCGGGGTCTTGCAGTAATATTACCTGTTGAAATGGATATTCACCAAGTTAGTGTTTGTCGTTGCTATAACTGAGTTTCCATGAAACAATGCAAACACTTTTTCCCAGTCAATCGTGCCAGGTATTGCAATCAGGAAAATACCATTTCAAACCACTGTGCTCATTTCCACTAGGACTGCAATTTGCTTAGGTTTGGATAGGTACAAACTCCCAACGAAGGTAGAACTGTGGCATCGAAAATTGGGTCATGTCTACAAGGCGGATCTTCGAAACACACGTGAGAATCATAGTATTGTAGTCTTGGGCATCAACGGGGAAGAAGACAAGAACTAGACAATATTCTGAAATTTGCATTCGAGGAAAAAAACGCTGCAAATCCCTGCACAACGGTTTATTATTTTGTACAGAATACCCTTCTGTTACACATCACAGCTCTCTGTATAGATAACCCGTCTATATAATATAATATGTACTATTCTATACATATTATGTAGATTGTCGATGACAAACAGTAACTAAAATGGCAAAAAGAAACGCAAATAATGAAGTTCTGAAGGAAAATTGTTGATGTGGAGTGAAATAGACGCCCCTTCTGCGTAGATCACTGTTTTCTGTGGTCAATACCTACCCTCGTGGTCAAGTATAATGAACCGTTGTGTAATAACTTGCCCATCAATAATACTTCAACGGTTGTTCAAGTTGCAAAAGTACCGATCAACAAAATCCAGCCCCTTCTTGGTTGATGAACCATTGTGTAATAATTTACTGTTGTGTAATAATTTGCCGTTGTGTAATAATTTACCATTGTGTAATAATTTACCCATCAACAATACTTCAACGTTTGTTCAAGTTTCAGAAGTACCTACCAACTAAATCCAATAGTCCATCACTTGTCAAATGAAATAATATCGCAGAACAACCAACTCGACTTCATACAGCCATCCTTGATTATAATCAGGTGCTCCTTAGTGATGATATCCCGGCTGGATTTATACCGTTTGATTCAAGATCGTGTTGACGAAGCTTTTTGGTGCACACGAACGACTGGACAAAATATTGTTTAGCTCAAGACAAATTTAATATCGTAAAAAAAAACCATACCCTTCAATCGAACGTTTTCGAGCTACGGCGTTCTGAAAATTTCAACCCCTATTTTGAACCCCTTAGAGATGACTGAGAGTAACGTCGAGCTTCGAGGACCGACTAGACCCCGAACGGAACCTATAACCCGAATTTCATCAATTTTTATTCATGGTAACTAAGAAAAGTGGTCCGTACGGCGTACGGCGGACAGACAGAAATATTTTTATTGCATTTTCGGATTCTACGTACCTTGAAACGTAAACCATCAAATTTTGAGGGGGGTTAGAATTTTTTTTTTTTCATGCTCGATTCCAATGGCTCAGCATTGAAAATAATAAACCAAAATGAGTAGATACCTATCTCACTCGAATAGAAAAGTTGACTGCTCGAAATTGGTAATTCTGATGTTTGCCGACCGTTTACCTCACCCTCACAAAGTATTTTGTCACATTTATGGACGATTTTTCGAGATACTACAAAATCTACTTTTTTTAAAGTAGATTTTGTAGTATCTTTTTTAAAAGTATCTACTTTTTAAAAAGTACCTAGATATTTTTTTAAAAGTATCTGTTATCTAAAAAAAAGTAGATACGTTTTTAAAAGCATATCTTTATTAAAAACGAGGATGGCTTTCGGAAGTTCTCCAAATATTCAAGAATGAAGTCAAAAATTTCACAAACCGAAAAATCAAATTTCTGCATAGCAATAATGGCAGAGGCAAATATTGTAACACACATGTTGATGATTCCTTGAAAGTCGTGACATTCCACGAAGATTGTCAGCACCATACACACCTCAGCAGAACGGCTTGGCTCAGGGGAAAAATCGTTCACTTCAGGACAAAGCTAGATGTCTGATGACTGAAGCGACATTGCCCTCTCAGTTCTGGGCGGAATCAATAAACATCGCAAATTGCTTGGTCAATCGCTGCCCATCAAGGAGTAACTGCTTTTGAACTCTATGCTGGACATGCACCATCAGCAAGGATGCATATGTTTGGATCGAAAGCGATCTTTCTACACAAACCAAAAAGTGAAGGAAAGTTGCAACCTCGAGCACATGAAGGGATTTTTATGGGTTATTCGGAAGTTTTGAAAGCATTTCGAATATTGGCACCAAAACAACAAAAACGCTGTAAATTTTTACACAAGGGTTTATTATTTACCCGTATAGACGTCCCTTCTGCGTAGATCACGGTTTTCTGCGGTCAGTACACTCGAGTCCCCCCCAGGAAAACCCTAAATGGAGTACTAGAGCCGGCCCGGGAATTGAAGTTTCATTCAAATGCGCGGGATTCAATAATTCTATAATTAATTAGGTATTTGCAATTATTCATGAAGCATAAGGTAAATAATAAACCGTTGTGTAATAGTTTACCTGTATAGATGCCCCTTCTGCGTAGGTAGTATAGTAAACCGTTGTGTAATAATTTACCCAATAATACTTCAACGTTTGTTCAAGTTGCAAAAGTACCTATCAACAAAATCCAAAAGATCCATCATTTATCAAATGAAATAATATCACAGAACAACCAACTCGACTTCATACAGCCATCCGTGATCATAATCAGGTGCTCCCTAGCGATGATATCTGGGCCGGAATTATACCGTTTGATTCACGATCGTGTTGACGAAGCTTTTCGGTGCAAACGAACGGCTGGTCCATTCCAGAATTAAACGAACGGCTGGTTGAGTTCCAAAATTAAAAATCATTTATGTCAATTATTAACACGTGTGAGGTTAGGAACATTCTTTTTCTCTAGGATCATCCTAATTTATAATATTTTCCAAATTTATCAAATTTACCTGTACAATGCTCCGGATGGTCTCAAAAAAAATTTTTAGTTCAAGATTCATTTAAGAATTTGAAAAAAACCATACCCTTCTATTGAAAGTTCTCGAGCTACGGCGTTCTGAAAATTTCAACCCCTATTTTCCACCCTTTAGAGATGACTGACACTAACGCCGAACTTAGAGGACCAACTAGACTCCAAATGGGACCTACAAACCAAATTTTATCAATTTTTGTTCATGGTAACTAAGAAAAGCGCGAAGTACGGCGGACGGACTGAAATTTGTTTATTGCATTTTCGGATTCTACGTACCTGGAAACGTAAGCCATCAAATTTTGAGGGGGGGAGTCAACATTTGGTTTTTTCATGCTCGATTTCAAAGGTTCATTATTGAAAATAATAAACCAAAAATCATAGTTTCGCGAGATGTAAGAATCTTGGACAAATTTACCAATATCTACAGCAGTGACACCGAATCACCCTTCCCAAATCACTTTGATGATGAAGCGAAAACACAGATCATCATTTCGAAATCAACGAAACCAGAAGAAACAAACAAAGAAATAATCATTTCAAACTCAGCGAGATCAAGAGAAACCACACAAATTCGACAAGAACGTGAGAGGGAACAACAAACGCAACAAGAACTGTAATACATTCCAGATCCCTAAGAAACATTTGAAAATCCAGATAGCGTACCCGCGACTACCAGATCGGGATGAGTGGTCAACCCACCAGTATGGTCCAAGGATTTTCACTTGTCATATTTCTGCGACGAGCGTCCACTTGTACCGGAAGAGGACGAGAAAATCTTGGAGGAAGCGATCTTAGCTGAGATCAGAGCCAACATTAAAAATTACAGGTGGTTGAAGATGTTTCCACTCGAATATTGCCCGACTGAGGAAATGACGGTGGATCAAATCTCAGCCCTGGTTGGACCAAATCACAGTGTTACTGTTGCTCAGCTGGGAATACGCCGAATTGCTCTGTTAAGGGGGAGTGTTGAAATGGATACTCATCAAGTAACAACGTTTATCGTTGCCTTAACTGAGTTTCTGTGAAACTTTACAAAAACATTTTCCCAGATTACACAGTGTTCAGATGTTGCAAATAGAAAAATTTCATTTAATACATTGCGTTCATTTCCACTATCACTAACTAATATTAATATAATATCGGGACAATTAACTCACACAAATCACTGATGTAAATACAACTTTTTACCGCCCAAAATGGCTACTGAACAACAAACTGGTATAATGAAGTGGAGACACTGCAAAATACATCCTTCACAGTAGGCTCTCAGAAGCAGGGGCGGCGCTAGCAATATTTATTCAATACTAGCCTGACCACTCGCTTCGCTCGCTATCCGAGATTCGCTGTACGCAGTATCGTGGAACCAACAAACGACGGAAAAATCCCATACCCTACCGGGTATTTGTGCCCAATTTTATCAAAATCCGTCAAGCCATTCAGGAGTTGACCATGGTCGACCATAATTCCGCTATGGTCAGGGAATTAAAAATGCGCCTACGTTCAACTTGGGAGGCTACCGGATATTGCTGCCAAATTTGGTCGATATCCGTTGAGCAATTCGGGATTCGACCATGGAGGGGCCCATGGATGCGCTAAGGTCGACCGCGGGGGTAGTCCGAAGGGTCGATCGTAGATAGAATTTCACGTAGATTACGAATACGCGATAAAAAATAAGGGTTACCATTTCAATTAACGAAGTTGACCATGGTCGACCATAGTTCCGCTATGGTCAGGGAATTAAAAATGCGACGTTGCACAACTTGGGAGCCTACTGGATATTCGTGCCAAATTTGGTCGATATCCGTCAAGCCATTCAGGAGTTGACCATGGTCGACCATAGTTCCGCTATGGTCAGGGAATTAAAAATGCGACGTTGCACAACTTGGGAGCCTACTGGATATTCGTGCCAAATTTGGTCGATATCCGTCAAGCCATTCAGGAGTTGACCATGGTCGACCATATTTCCGCTATGCTCAGGGAATCAAAAATGCGCCTACGTTCAACTTGGGAGGCTACCGGATATTCGTGCCAAATTTGGTCGATATCCGTCGAGCCGTTCGGCCGTGAAAAGCAATTCGGGATTCGACCATGGAGGGGCCCATGGACGCGCTATGGTCGACCGCGGGGGTAGTCCGAGGGGTCGATCGTACATAGAATTTCACGTAGATTACGAATAGGCGATAAAAAATAGGGGTTACCGATCAAATAACGAAGTTGACCATGGTCGACCATAGTTCCGCTATGGTGAGGGAATTAAAAATGCGACGTTGCACAACTTGGGAGCCTACTGGGTATTCGTGCCAAATTTGGTCGATATCCGTCGAGCCGTTTGGCCGTGCATAGAATCACACACACACAGACAGACAGACAGACAGAGATCCGTTTTTATAATATAGTAGGGATTTCGTCAACTTTTTCCTAATATTTTCACACACATATGCAAAAAAATAAACCCACTCCCCTTTCCCTTTAGGAATGGCTAGTCGTCAAAATTTAAATGTAGCTCTCAGCAAGTTAACGTGTATTGTACATAACATGAACCAGTAACCAGGACTTGCCAAGTGGAATGGGCTGTATCAAGCCCCTTCCCATTTACCCAAATAATTCAATTAATGACCTCAATCCTTCTCTCTTTCAGCACGCCCCTTTTTTTCATAACTGAGTAGAAATGAACGTTGGCTGCTAATGGGGAATAATTATAGTGGACATGCATAAAGAAATATTGGCTGTTCATTTCCTGTTTCTTTCATATGCAATAATTTAAATAGATATTTTTAGTGGTTCCTACCATCAATTTTGGCCCCCAAAAACACGATTTACGCTCCTATTTTTTTTACAAATTATCTTTAATCATTGATAGTGCCATTTAGGGGTCTTGAATCACCTGCTGATACTACTTCTAGTGTTACTATGCAAATGTATGGCGATTTCAGACAATTTCCCTGGTTTTTGACTAATAAAAAAAGAATTTTGGGAGCTGAACCTTCGTTACAACTTCAATTCTTCAGTCTTTGGTCAAAATCAACTTCATATCCGATCTTCTCGCCCTAAAAACATATTGAACCGATACCTCACAAGCTCACGTTCACTAAAACTCCACAAAAAACCCCTCGAAAACCCCTACTTTCACACCCATTTTCCCCCATAAAACCCCTGGGTGTATTCCGATCGGGCTGCCGAGCTTCAAAGAACAACTAAGACCCAAATGTGTTCCAAATGGGGACCCAAACTATGTGTGGAAGAACGACAATTTTAGGCCAACATGTAGCGTAAATTTAAGGCTGAAACTTTATAAGAACCTCCATTTTTCTACAGTGGTCAAAATCGACTTCATATCCGGTCTCCTCGTCCTAAGAAACATGGAAAACGATACCTCACAACCTCATGTTACTAAAACACCAAAAAACTATATTTCTACACCATTTTTCACCCATGATACCCCTGGGTATATTCCGATCGGGCTGCAAAGTTTGGGAACACAACTAGGACCCAAATGGAGCCTGTGTGCGAAAGAACGAGTTTTTAGACCGAAAATAAAGTGGATATGGATGGTACAGCGTATGGCGGATGGACATTCCATTTTGGTTTATTGTTCTGTGAATAATGCACCTGTGTATTCACTCAACAAATAATGTGTACAACATCCCCTCAAATTTTTTTTTTACGTTTCAAGGTGACGCTGCGAAGTCCTTCTCATATGGTTTTATTACTTACAGAAATGTTGGCGGTTCATTTATTGTTTCTTTCATATGCGATAATTGAAATAGTTATTTTTGAACAATCCACTTCAGAAGATCATAAAAAATCAAATCGAGCAGTGAGCAACAGAAGTTCATGATGTAGGACATCGGACTGAGGGTTATGGTGAAGGTTAACGAAGATAACTCTTATCTTGTAGAGGGAGTTATCGAATGACAGCGTACTCGAAATCAATTGTTGCAGTCGAGCCAATTTCTTATCTAACGACGCGGGGGCGTCCGGCCGCCAAGAAAACCGAAAATCTCGAAAGCGACAAAGAACACTGTTTACACGACAGAACAAGTAGGGCTCGGAACGAACGTGTATCAAATGTCAACGTTCAACCCTCGGCAACATCAGGTGCCGGAGTTACGGAAGTTTGAAAACCACTATTTTGGTTTATTGGTTTATTATTCCGTGAATAATAATACACCTATGTATTCGCTCAGCAACAAATTTTTATAACGCCCCCTCAAAAATTTTTCTTTCACGTTTCAAGGTGCGTAGGTAGAATCCAAAAATGCAATGTCCGTCCGCCGCCCGCCGTACGCCGTCCGCCGTATCACGCATACCAGCTTCATTTTCGGTCTAAAAAATTCGTTCTTTCTCACACATGCTCCATTTGGGCACTAGTTGTGTCCCGAAACTTTGCAGCCCGAACGGAATATACCCAGGGGTGTTATGAGTGAAAATGTATATAAAAATAGGCATTTTTTGTGATTTAATAGCATGAGCTTTTGAGGTATCGTTTTCCATGTTTCTTGGGACGAGAAGACCGAATATGAAGTCGATTTTGACAAAGAGTGGAAAATTGAGGTTCTACCAAAGGTTTGGCTCTCTAAATTGATTTTTTATGAGTCAGAAACCTGGGAAATCGTCTGGAATCACCATCAATTAGTATAATAACAATAGAAAAAGTGTCATCACCTGAATCAAGACGATTAAATGAAACTATCGATGATCAAGGGTGATTTGAAAAAAAAAGAAGGAGCTTTACCTACTATGTGTTTTGGGGGCCAAAATTGGTGAAAACCATCAGAAATAGCTATTTAAATTATTTCACATGAAAGAAACAATAAATGAACAGCCAACTTTTCTGTAGATACGTCCAATGACTATGAAACCCATGTGACTTTGCACCGTTTTTGGTTTATTATTCTGTGAATAATACAGCAAACAATTTTTATAACACCCCCTCAATAATTTTTTGTTTTACGTTTTAAGATGCGTAGATTCAGAAAATGCAATGTCCGTCCGTCCGTCGCCGTTTTCGGTCTAAAAAATGTGTTCTTTCGCACACATGCTCCATTTGGGTCCTAGTTGTGTCCCGAAACTTTGCAGCCCGATCGGAATATACCCAGGGGTGGTATGAGTGAAAAATTTGTATAAAAGTAGGTATTTTTTGTGTTTTTGGTGTTTTAGTAACATGAGCTTTTGAGGTATCTTTTTCATGTCTTTTAGGACGCGAAGACCAAATATGAAGTCAATCTTGACCAATGAATGGATAATTGAAGATCTAACGAAGTTTCAGTCTTAAATTTTCGTTAAATTTTGGTTTAAAATCGTCTTTGCCCAATTGTCTGAGAGCCTCTTTATTTGCTCCTGGGAAACGGTTAATTACTGGTTAACGATATTTTATAAGAGATGTATGTGAGAGCGGTTTTCAATACAGACAAAAACAAATTAGGGTTCTAGTTGTGCTCCAAAGCTCGGCAGCCCGATCGGAATACACCCAGGGGCGTTATGGGAGAAAAATGGGTGAAAAATAGGGGTTTTAGAGGTTTTTTTGTGGAGTTCTAGTGAACACGAGCTTGAGGTATCGTTTTCCATATTTTTTAGGGCGATAAGACCGAATATGGAGTTGATTTTGACCAAAGAATGAAGAATTCAGGTTGTATCAAAGGTTAAGCTCCAGAAATTTATTTTTTATGAGTCAAAAACCTGGTAAATTGTCTGAAATCACAATAAATTTGTATTATAACACTAGAAGTAGTATTAGCAGGTGGTGAATCAAGACAATTAACTGGCACTATCAATGTTCAAAGATACCATCTGTAAAGAAAAAAAAGGAGCAGAGCTCGTATTTTTGGGGGCCAAAATTGGTGAAACCATCTAAAGTAACTATTTCAATTACTGCGCATGAAAGAAACAATAAATGAACAACCAAAATTTTTCTAGGTAGGTATGTCCGATAGAATAATAAACCCAAGTGACAAGGACTTTGCAGCGTTATTCAATAATGTACCTTAGGAATTGAGCATGGAAAAAGAACCAAGCCCTCAAAATTTGATGGTTCCCGTTTCAAGGTAAGTACGAAGAATCCGAAAAAGGAATATAAAAAATTTCTGTCCTTCCGCCGCGCCGAACCTGCGAACGGCGTACTTCGCACTTTCATTTGTTGTCTCGAATGAGAATTTTTCGAGACCAACCGGAGCATTGTACGTCCAGCTGTTTTGCACCACCAAACTTCGTCAACATGATCGTGAATGAAACGGTATGAATGCGGCCCAGAAATCATTGCTGGGGAACACCAGATCATAATCACGCATGGCAGTATGAAATCGAGTTGGTTGTTCCGAGATATTATTTGAAGAGTACCTAATGGTTATTTCGGATTTTGTTGAAAGGTAATTTTTTAATTTGAACAACCGCTTCATGAATAACAACAAATAGTGAATGATAGAATTCTTTAATCCATCGCATATTTATGAAATCAACGGCCTTATCAGGTGGAATAAACCGGTTCCCGTGAGATCACCGAAGTTAAGATACCTCGAGCGTGGTTAGTGCTTGGATGGGTGACCGGTGAGACGTGGTGACACGTCCAAGTATGACCCGTGTAGCTGTTGGGCGAACTCCTCTCCACTCAAGGGGGCGAAGTAATGAGTAGCCACGAGCGAAATGATCATCGAATTCTGATCCTCTCATTGGAGGACAGCTGATCACGTCCGCGACGCTGGCAGGGCAGTCGGACGAAAATCCTAAATAGTTAAGTTTACTTTCACTTTTTTTTGGCGAATTTTCAAAGAAAATGTAGCAGTCTGGCTCCTTCCAAAGTTTAAGAGATGCCTCCTGTGATCCGGAAACCCCTCCAAAATCCGTTTCCAACTTCGGATATTTAAATAATAGATTTCAACGAGTGTGTGTGTGTGTGTGTGTGTGTGTGTGTGTGTGTGTGTGTGTGTGTGTGTGTGTGTGTGTGTGTGTGTGTGTGTGTGTGTGTGTGTGTGTGTGTGTGTGTGTGTGTGTGTGTGTGTGTGTGTGTGTGTGTGTGTGTGTGTGTGTGTGTGTGCGTGCGTGCGTGCGTGCGTGCGTGCGTGTGTGTGTGTGTGTGTGTGTGTGTGTGTGTGTGTGTGTGTGTGTGTGTGTGTGTGTGTGTGTGTGTGTGTGTGTGTGTGTGTGTGTGTGTGTGTCGTGTGTATGTCATTCCGCACGATAAGTCCCTTAATTCCCATGGTAAAAAATTCGTTTTGGCGCAGAAAAATCCGCCTCCGCAAGAGTAATGATGAGTTCGTTACCTAGCCCGATCGCATTGTGCGCAACGATCCAATTTGCAAATGTTTGGTCCAAAAAATCAAAGCAAAAGGGATTTCAGCAACACAGGCATGTGGGGTGTCGTCAATCATGTTTTTTGGGGCGCTGAATCGATTACATCTAGTCTCAGTCCGATCAGACGCACCCAGCGTACCAGACATACAAAACTGTAGTCCGAAATACTAAAAATTGCATATTTTGTGTCGTGCACAAAAGGGCATGTGAGGTGTCGTGAATAGATTGCTAGTAGTATCAAAACTGTTTGTTTCAAAACACCCACAAATGATTTTTTGACATAATTTTTCTGGACGGCGTGCCACTTTGGTGTCAACAACTGCTCAGTCAGGCCAAAATGAGTGATCTGGCAGATTACCATTAATTTAAATTCGCAATTTGCGAAACTATTTCTTAGAAAATTGCTCCTTAAGTCATGCTGCATGACTGGGATTTTTATTCATGAAATGTGATTGCTCGGTTGGCTCCAATACTCGATTCAGGGCTTTCATGGTGGAAGAAAGCGCGCAGATATTGACCACAGAAAACGGATCTATGTAGAAGGGGTATCTATACAGGTAAATAATAAACCGTTGTGCAATAATTTGCAGCGTTTTCAAGTTTTTCTAGTTGTCATTGTTGTACTTCTCGTTCTCTTTGATACGACTACAGACATGACGTGTGTGTGTGTGTGTGTGCGCGCATTTCTGCGAACCGCCATAACTCACGACCCAATCGTTCAGATTGGGCTAAAATTTTGATCGTAGTACGGGGTTAGTTCCTAGTTAGTCCAGTATGAACTTCGTATCATTCGGATAAGTAATAGAGACTGCTTATGCGTAAATGTGAAAAAATTCAGTAGTAGCGACTACCCTTGCGCGAACGTGAAAACCGTCGAACCGCCCTAACCTACAACCCAATGGTCCAGATTGTCTCAGTTGTTGATGATAGTTCAGGGTTAAGCCCTAGCTGGTCCCATATGAAAAGTGAAAACCGATGAACCGCCATAACCCACAACACTACAAAAATACTCCGATATGAAAAGTGAAAACTTTTGAACTTTTGAACACTACAAAAATACCACCAACAAATACTAGCTATTATGAACACGGAAAACTAATTCCACCCATACTACCAAAGCCGAGCCATATAGTCCATGGATTACTGTAGACCTATGTTTCATTCACATGTTTAAACAACCATAAAAGGCGGATTTAGTGGACTTCAGTAAGGTAGCTATGTTGGTATGAAAATATTGTTTGTCGGGTCTTACCAATTTGAGCTTCGTTGATAGTCTTGTCAGCTGCACTCGTGACGAAATATGAAATCTCTGATTCAGTCAGTTCTCCATTTTTCCTTTTCTTCGCAAGTAACGCCACAATATCCGGATCTGTCGACATGATCGTACCCGATAAACTTAAGCAAGTGTTTTTGAAAATTTACGGAGCTAATAAAGAAAGACGAAGATCTGAATTACATGCGGGGGAAACTTTTTCGCGTCTGAACGAGCTAGGTGACTGAGTTGTCTATCACGAAACACTGGCAGTATCGATGCTGGCATGGTGGGAGTAGATCGACGTCTCTCTGTGTAAATAATGACGAGGTCAAGTGCATTCTGCAGTGCATGGAATTACAGGCGCAATAACTGAGAAATATCAGGAAAGCTCGGCGCAGAGCGCGGCAGAAAATACCCGAGCGGCAGTGAATAAGGTTGAATACGTTTCAGGAAATAGTCACTCATACTGACCGTTAACTGATTTATAAATAAGCAGGTAGGTAATATTTATTCTTTCTTGTTGTCGTTAAATCATCGACTAATTCAGTAGGTACATAAAAAAGGGGGGAACTTATTATATGGTAACATTTTACATCAGCTAGTTATTCGAGTCGATTTTCATAACCTACGTGCAATTAATCGGATATATGAACTTCCCTAAATATTAATCGGATATATGGAGCTTCCCTAAATATTAATCGGATATATGAGCTTCCCTAAATTTTCAAATCATTCCTGAGAAACGAAGAATGTCTTGTAGTAAGATAACTTAAGGTAACGGTAAGGTAACCGGTATTACGTACGTTTACATCTGATTTACCGTTCTATAATCTAATGTGCTGCAACCATTTACGTGACGACCCACAATTATGTAAGGAATTGTCATTCTTTGGGAAGACTTACAGATGTAAATATTTTGCGGTAGAAATGGAATTTAGTTACCTGCCTGTAGGTACATGGATGGAACAAGATCACCGAGACGGAAGCGATCCGGCTAACAGACTTCCGTTTTACCACGAAATATTAATCGTCCCGACGGACTGCTGCCGCCTAACTTTTCCTTTATCAGCACTTTTCTTTTGCTTCCCGTGGATTTGGACCTTTATTTGTAATCGTTAATACAATTCTGCTTTTACTTGGAATCTCGATATTGAACAGTCACGGAAACGTGCTCGAATGATATAACAGGTAGTCTAACCATAAGCAAATAACTTGACGCTCCCGCAGGAAAAACTAGTTGGTCCAGAATTCTATTTCTTAAATACCTATGTCCCCTCCTTCTGAAGGGAATTTCGCATCTGAATTATCTTTGAATTATAGAAATTGGATGGGTTCTGTTGATTGGATTGATTTGCTGGTTTTTACGAATTTTACAAGAATCCTGAACTTGAGAACACGATTTTGAAAACTGCGTTCAAGTTTACGTTTGATACTAGCGTTTATAAGATTTAAATTCCCACCAAACTAGAAATATTTGTAAAAACCAGAATTTTTTGAAATCTTCAATAAGGTAGTTGGACGAAATTTGTTCTGATACTTTCAGTGGGCACCTAGTGAGGAAGCAAAAGTACACCGTACTTAGGTACCTACCTTTTTGTAAGAGAGGGAGTCCTCGTCTCGATAATTTGAAGTGTTCACTTAGGTGAGCTTGAATTATTTATGTTTTCCCCATAACTAGGATTTTTGAAAGCCGCCAGTGTTTGTATAACCATTAACCGCGTTAAGAAGAAGAAGAATACCCTAAGCTAAGGTATGAAAGCAAAACGTGAAGGGTCCTACCGCCACTTTGGAAATCTCTTGGTGGGAGTTAATGTTCATATACTGAAATCCAGAGTGCTGCGACCTGTGGAAGTATGAGTGGGAATCGTCGAACATTCCAATTCCATTAGAGTCCGATATTCCCTTTCATTAACAGCGCTCACTTATTGCAGTACATGGTCGAGATGTATCTGAGGGGGCCTCAGAGCTCGAATTCAAGTTTCACTTTGGGTTCCATGAACCTTATCACGGTTTACTGAAATCCTAATAATATTTAACATTATGTTATTGTAACTATATATGTATAGGTAAAGAGTAATAACCTGGAAACTATTTATAGTTCTTGGGTTTCCAAACTTTCACACAGTTCAGAGTGCTCGTGCTATGCTCTGTTCTGGAGCCCGTAATTTCGAATTTCTGCATTAAGGGCCGGTTTCACCGAAGTTTTTAATCGACATTTACTTATTAAACCGAAGATCTCAGGTGTTAAACAACGATGCCATGTTTCAACACCCTCGTTCAAGGTAAATCAATGATCAAAAGTGACAAATCAACGATCAACACTAGCCAGCCGATTTTGGGTGATCAGCGTCCTAAATCAACAATTTACCACTTCGATGGAGTAGAGAGAGAGAGAGAACAAATGAATGATTTTGAGCTCGATGAAATCGTCTTTCAAAATCAACACTTTTGTCAGTCCTCGAACATAGGATCACGGATACAAGTTTTTTTTAAAATTTGTAACAATCTTGTGCTTATCACTATAATGTGCGTATAATTCGTCTTAGAGCATGCCTAGGCACGATTCACTTGATAATTATAAATTCAACAGGTATTAGTGCTGTAATGTGTTGTTTTCCCTATTTCCTATCTAAGAATGTCAGAATACATTTTACCTGTTCCTATCTGGATGGCGGGCGTTGTGGGCAGGATGTGAAGGCGGGAACTCTACACGTACAAATAATTTTAAGTTTGAGTCTAGGTCTACGGCCCTCCATGTTCCAGGTCGCACGGGGTCCTGGGACGACGTTGAGGTTTGCTATACTGAGGTAAGTGCTTGTAAATGCTGATAAGTGTGAAAAGCTGCTGTGCCTTCTGGCTATTGTTGACTCTCCTTGGATTTTCAAGACGAATAGTTCTACAGCAATGTAAGTATACTGGACTTGTGATTTCTTACGAATTCTACTGACACGGGTGGCTTCGAGGTATGGCTACAGAGGTAAGTAAATCTCTAAAGTAAGTATGACCAGTTAAATCTCTAAGGTAAGTAGGTATGAACGAGAGTACGGAATTTAAATTAAAAAGCCAATCGAGAAGAGACAAATTTGAGTTTTTAGGGGGGTCAAAAATCAGTAAAAACGGCTAAAATTGCAAAAAATTTAAATAAAATCACTGGAAGTGGTACGGAAGGGTGATAGAGACGGAAAAGTACCATTTCAGTTGTTTTTCTTTCAGAATAGGGACCAAATTTAGATTTTTAGGGGTCAGAAATTAGTGTTAAGGACTAAAATCAATAATTCATCTGACGTGTGGGATGGGGATTCACGACGGAGGGACTGTTTCGATGGTGAAAACATTTTTCTAAAAAAACAGTGGGTCAAATTTGACTTTATAAGGTTCTAAAATCGGTAAAAAAGGCTAAAATCATGGAAAAGTTAAATAATTTCACAAAAAGTGGTATGGCTTCTCGGTATATCATCTTTTTACACAATAGGACGAATATTTCTTTGAAAATTCGCTCTTACAGCCATGCTGCATGACTGGTTTTGGATTATTTTAGGAGTTGGAGACTTGAAAATTCACTGCCCGAATTTTATTTGAAATGCCTATCAATTAGGCCACTATACTTACGGTGTATGATACTGGTGCCAAAAGGTGTATGATGCTGGTGCCAAAGGGTGTATTATACTGGTGCCAAAGGGTGTATGATTCTGGTGCCAAAGGGGGTATGATACTGGTGCCAAAGAGGGTACGATATTGGTGCCGAAGGGGGTATGATACTGGTGCCAATGGGGGTATGATACTGGTACCAAAGGAGGTATGGCAATGGTTCCAAAGGGTGTATGATAATTGTGCAAAAGGAGGCATGATACTGGTGCTAAAATGATATGATACTGGTGCCAAAGGGGGTATTATACAGGTGCCAAAGGGGTATGATACTGGTGCCAAGGGGGGGTATGATACTGGTGCCAAAGGGGTATGATACTGGTGTCTCCCGATTTTCGCTGTATGAAAATGGTTTGAAAAAAAGGTTTCGAAAATAATTACAATCGGGTGGAACTTAATTTCCTCGTGTTCTTGGTTTCACTGCGTTCTCCATGAGTAGCAGCATAAGTTACTAGATACTTCCCAAATGCTTCTGGGAAGAAAATTGACCACAAAATTAAGGAAAAACTGGGAAATCTCCGCTACATAGTATGATACTGGTACCTACACCCTAGAATTATATTTCAAATTAGCTAATGTCCATCAAACTAACGGCCACCTACCAGTAAAACTGTACGTATAGTTTCGTCATCTGCAAGATGTTCAAATATGTGGTTAACCACTCAAACTTCAGACTGTTTCCCCCTCGTGAGGACGGGCCTGATAGATTAATTAATTGTCTTAATAGAAATTTGAACTCAGTCCCTGATCTTTCCCGTCAGCGATCATCCACTGGCACTTTGGTCAACTACGGGGGTTCGTGCCGGAACTTGAGGAAGCGTGTGGGCGGAAGTCTGAAGCAACAGAATCGCCGCCCGCAAAAGGGCCGTCTGTGGCGGGGGTGGCG